>OMNW01001228.1:6435-16756 GCA_900303245.1 Selene dorsalis | reverse complement strand
TGATAAATTTCACTGCACAGCAATGACTCCTCCTTAGACAACCAGTGGACTAAAACTGAAGCAGCTTTAAAGCCTGCACATGCATACATTTTGATTTGAATTGAAAGATAATTAAATTAAATTAAATCAAACACATTGCAACTTACTGCAGTGTATATCTAGATCAAACACTAATAACTGACACACTGTTTTATGGAGGCTGTATCATCATGTGCTTCAACTGGTCGCAGCAAAGTCTGGTAGCTCTGAGTTTTTACTCAACCTTTACTTTATTTTTGTTGTGTTTTTGAATTTTTGTCATATTTTGACCACTACTGATGGACACTTCTGTGAGGAGAGGAGTTTTTTCAGGAGAGGAGCTTCTTTCATTGAAAACGGAGGACACCACCCTGTCCCTGTTCCAGCTGAGATGAATATACGATACAAATTACTTTATGGGAAATTCATTTGTCTGTCAGCTCATCACCATCAGAATCAAAGAAGCCCGACGGCCGTCCTGCAGCAAAGAGAGAGGAGCCGTCCACCACTGCTGCTTTCCTGGTCCGACAGGGTGTCATGAAGTGGATGGTCTGAACCGTCCAGAACGGCCTCCACCACCCTCAGTGAATATATCAGGGAAACATGATTGATGTCTTCTGATATCATTAAAAGTGCCTTAGGGTATTTAGTCTGTATCCTAGCATCGACTTCATGGAGAACTTCAGATGAAACTTCAGCAGTGGCCATTGGTGGGATGTACACAAGTATTGTTATGATTTGAAAAAATGTCTACTTTCTGAGTCTTCACCAACATCTCCAGTGTGTCACCACTCTTGTTGGTGCAAAGATGAAGGCTTGGAGGTGGAGATGTACTATTGGTCCTTTCAGTCGTCAGTCATCATGGGAAATATCAACCTTCTGCCCAACAAGAGTGATGAAGAGCTGGAGATATTGGTGAAGACTCAGAGAGTTGACATTTTTTCATATCATAAAAACACTTGTGTACGTTTCACCAATGGCTACTGATGAAGATCCATCTGAAGTTCTCCATGAAGTCGTTGCTAGGATACAGACTAAACATCCTGAGGCACTGATAATGATATCAGGAGACTTAAATCATGTGTCCCTGTTGGACTCACTGAGGGACGTGGTGGAGAGGTGCTCACTGAGAGTGGTGGAGGCCATTCTGAATAACTCAGATCATCCACTGCATAACACCTTGATGGACCAAAGAACGACATGTGGCAGATAGATAGAAGATCCTTAGACAGATAACTTAGACAGCAAAGTTAAATCATTTAAACCAGTGGAGCTCAGTCACTGTCCACTGAACACTATAAACGAAACACTTGCAAACAAGTCCAAAAGCAGCACCATTGTTTCCTCTCTCTCATGTGGAGCCACAGCTCCGGCTGAATGAAGTCGGTTTGCTTGAACTTCCGACGCATCACCTGTAGAGTTTTGTGATTTTTTAGGAACGGCTATATGTAGACAAGCTCTTTTTTTTGTTTTGGCTGGGGGAGAGTTACACTGGGATTGGAAAGTGCTCTCAGCTTTTTTTGGAGCCAACTGTTTATATACTTAGTGGGGAGAAAAAAAAAGTAAATGTGCATGGCAATTTCTCAAAACATCAACATCCATCCACTTCTTTTTCTCCCTAGTCCATCCATTTAGTCCAGTTTGTGCCAAATACTTCATTTGCTGATCACAAACCACTAGAGCCACAAGTAGTCGATGCGTCAGATTTTTGCCAGTTCTGCAAAAAAACAAAAAAAAAACAAACATTTGGAACATGAAGCAGGTATGGATGGAGCTCGGAGGATTTCTTTATGCTGCAGAACTGGTTCAAGGGGTTAGAATGGATGTTTCAGTCCATTGTAGCAAATTATCATTTGAGATGATTGCGGCATTATCACTGATTACTTTTTCTCTGATTAGTGTAAATAAGCAACTCGACTGCAGTTCAAAACCTCAGTTCTAATAACAAAAGGAGTTTTCCATGAATCCTGAGTAGTATTTAGTGTCAGAGTACTAAGTAACAGCTTGGTATTCTGTCGGTTCACTGATGGCTGTTTGGGAGATTAGCCTGCGTCGGTAAACTTTAATGCCGAACAGGTAAAAACCCAACACCATGAAATAGGATAGTGGCAGATAAAAAACTGCACACACAACAGTCGCTTCCTCCAAACTCCTCCATTTACATGTTTATGAACTACTGAGGGAACTCAGTTAATAGATCTGTACAGTCACTGTAGAAGAAATGTAGATATTCAACTTAGCAGACATTTCAACATTATGAACAATATCCAGTCATTATGATGATTAATTTTCAGTGGGTAGTTAATTAGTGTGATTCAGTGTTGAGACAAGTATTGAAAATTGGGATCTTTGTTTTAAAGCTGAACTCCCTGTTCAACACCTTGAGTATACATGTGCATGTAAACAAGTATTAGTTTACTGTTTACTTATTAATCTGCTTAATTGCTCATTATAGTTAATTTATTGTGTAATTTATTATTTATTGTAAAATGAATAATCTACTTGTGTCCATACTGAGATTGTAGCCATGCGGCTGTTTCTTTTGAACTTTCTTCCTGTGTGTTTATTATTGTTTTCCTTTCATAGCAGTTTTTACTTTTTACTTTTTCTCAAAAAAAAAAAAAAGCAATTTCCTGTAAGATCTCCAACATCTCCAGAGACGTACTGGAACGTATGGAAATACTTTAAATATCCTGAATTTTCATATATGTACAATATAAAGACATGCAAAAACCATATGTTATTATCAACTGGTGCTCTTTTATATACTGACACATACATGTCTAAGCCATAATAGATATATATGTGTATGCTTTATACTGTAGACATCCATCCATTCATTGGCTATACCACTTATCCATGCAGGATCGGGGGAGCACATACAGACAGGTTTGAAATGAATGTTTGATGTAATTTTAGATGCATATTGTTGTAATAAAGATTAAAGAACTGAATATATAACATTATAGGTCATATAGATGCATCATATAGATGTTTCATGTGTCTATCATTGTCAGTGTCCTATGAAGACTGAGACCAAACCAGTGTGTACAGGAGCAACATTAATGAGGTCTGAAAGGACAGTTTGTGATTGATTATGATGCTGAGACGCCCGTGGGTGTGACATGAAAACATTCACGCCACAGTCAACATTTTTTCTCATTAAATAGGTACAAAATAGTGTCGGTCCATGTGTTTGCCATCTGCTCTGTGACTGTTCAGGAATACAGGGCATCATTTTAGGGAGCTAACAGGATCCAAAAAAAAAGAAAAAAAGATAAGACCCAATCTGGCACAGTTGATTGATATTATCTCCATTTGCACCAAGTCGGACTCTCCTGAATTCAATTAGAAAAGCTGTCTGAATGACCTTCATGAAGAATTTAGTCACTTTACACAATGCTGTGGATCGATAGGGAGGGGGAAAATGGATAGAAAGTGAAATATCCGGAGCCTCTGTCTCCTTTCCCCCTGGTTTGTAATGGGGAGACTGGGCTAATTAAAATAGAGTTCCCAGGCAGTCGATGACGGCCGCCGCTGCTGCTGCTGCGGTTCTCCCCTTCAGATGTTCAATGAAGAGGAAGGGGTATTAGAGCCATAAGGAATGACACAAAGCTGGCTATTCACACATAATTGCTCACCCAGGGAGGATGCAGTGAGGCTGGTGGCCTGACAAACGCCCGAGGTGTCAGTTCCTGTCAAGATGATGAAGCTCTCCAATGCCCCTCAGCCCTGCTCTGAGACCCCAGCACGGTCCAAATGGGACGTCAATTTTAACTTTATAAATCCAAAATTGATGAAATATGAGGCAGCTCTAACTTCAGAATGGGCCCTAGTTAGGCTTCCTGTGCACAGACCCTTAACTGGGACTTGGCTCGGCTGAGCAGAGGATTTAATTTATAGCACCAATAAATCCGGGGTCTCTGGAAAGAGTAGTTTTGTTTGAAACAATCATCCAATGTTTAGAAGCATCTTTTAGAGCTTCATGATTTACTATACTCAATCTGTGAGGAGTCGTGTAAATCATGTCGTCGGCCGCACAAAGGTGCAGACTGACAGTCTCATTGTAATTTACTTTTCTCTCAACCACTTTGACAGCGCCTAAGGAAGTGCTAGATGGTGCTTTGGGGTTCTCGATTGGGCCTTTCTGATCACCTGATACGACAGTGACGGTCTAAGTTAGTCAGAGCACATCTGGACACACCTGGCTGAATGTCCCCAAATCTGGGGAGATAATGGGAGTTGTTGGGGCAACGATGCAGCGTCTAAATAAGACATTATCTGCTGCGAAACTCCTTCATTTCACCAATATGTTGTTATGAATCACCAGCACTATTCCCCCGTGAGCTCGGAGCGGCTCGGAGTTGTGTTGTTGTTGTCATCCGGGGTTTTTTACACGGCTTTTCACTGACCTACGACCTCGGCAGTGGCACGGAAGTGACGTCATCGAGTTCGTAGCTCAGTGGTCTCGTGGCTCTTTACTACATGTCGTTCCCCCTCTCTCTGCCTCCTCGTTTCCTGTCTCTCTCAACTATCCTATCAATTAAAGGCACCCCCCCCTCCCCCCACCCATTATAAAGCAGCTCTGTGAAAGTATCAAAGCCTCAGTCCACAGAGAAATGCACATAGCCTGTATCCAGACACCTCAAAAATAAAACAGAGAGATTACACAAAGTGTGAAATATGAAAACATCCCCAGTTAATTACACTCTGCATGTCTCTATGTTTTTTTTTTTTCCGGAGATGCACCAATTATTGGTTAATTATTGCTGGCTGTCACTGGACATGTTCACTATCACGAGTCATTAACCTAGTCAACAGAAATCTAATGATGACGTGCCTTTACACTCGTACTTCTGCTTATTCCAAACTGCACATCTGAAACGTTGCAGTATTTCATCTCAGCCATCTTGGGATTTATAAGAGTTTGGCTCTTGACCAAAGTTAAATATTTCCTGAATACTTGAGGGATATTGATTAAAAATAAAAAAAAATGGAGCAGATCTCAGAGCAGAACTGGAATAATAAACAAAGTTTTACTTTTCTGCTACGAGCCTCCCTCGATGACGTCCTATGCTGCTCGTGCTGCTATACAGGAATGAGGCTTACAGTGTAGTGTAAATGGGTTTTACTTGAGTTCCCTTTCTGCTGCCACTATTGCCACAGTCTCTTTAAATCAACAGGGGACTGATTACAGTTCCAGTACATGCCCCTTATTCAGAGCTCTATGACATACGAATCAGAAGCACCCCAGCTTCCCACAGGGGTGCATTAAAATTAGAAAACAAGACAGGAAGATGGACTAGCCAGGCCCAGAAATAACCTCCAACGACATGGATTCACATCTGGTTCAGAGGAAGCCCGCCACATTTCTTTTCTGGAGGCAGAAAAAGAGAGCGGATTAGAGTTTGAGTGATGTTGGAGCTGTAAGATAAATCAAATCTGACCAGAGGAGTCACTTGAATAAGATGACAAATGACCCCCGCCTATGACAGACAGGGCAGTATTTTAATCTCCTTTAGTTAATTTATCCAGGACCTGAGCTCAACCTTTGGAAAAACCATCATTATTGTCACTGCAGCAGACTTTTGCGCCCGGCAACAAAAGGATTTAAAGAGCGAAAGAGCCTGAAACATTTAGAATAACCAGCGACTGAAGTGATGGGAAATAATGAACAAATGTAATAATGTAATTGTGCACCGGGGTCCCTGAGACGGAGGAGTTGTCTCAGGTCATTTAATAGACGAGCGCTGGCCTGCGTGAGCCTCGCCTGCGTCCGTGTGACGAAATGCCAGTGGCCCAGTGTGTCCTGACATGATTAAAAGGAAAGAGAGAAACATCTGTTTGGCCCGAAGACATGTCACCCAGATGAGGTCGGAGGAAGGATTCTCAGGAGATAAGCATCTGGGTTTTTAATTTTAGAGATCTTCTCCTCCTTCTCCTCACTCACTCACTTTTCTCTGTTCATCAGAGTCTCTCGTTCCCTCTCCAATATGACACTCTACATTTTCCCTTCATGGGTCATTCAAGTCCGTTTAAAGCGACGCTTATTACAGCATGTGTTCCCCACTTAGAGTCTACATGATAAAAAAACGTAAATGATGACGATGACGTCGACAACACTTACACGTGGCGATAATCACTGTGTTTGCAGTAAAGGGTTATTTAGAGACAAAAAAAAGGCAAAATGTAATCTGTGCTTTTCTCAGAGGAGAAGATCTAATGAGGAAATTGGGCTTATTGCTGTGGGGTGGGGGGGCAGATGAGATGTGGTAATTACGTTAAAACTGATAACAAGTGTGTACGCATCAAGATCCTACTTCAGCACAATGTAATAGTAATGCTCCTCAGAGATTAATGCTGCGGAAGATTTGAAGAGCCACATGATTGATGGCGTCGTTAGTTCAGCTTTCACGTGGAGGCACAATGTGTACAGTCCGACTTAAACAGCACAAGTGTGACGTACGGTGTCACAGTTGTGTCAAACATCAAACTTTCACTGACAACACAGCGCTTTCAGTGAAGGATATACGGCTGTTTTCTTTACATGAAATTCAAATCTAAATGCATTAGTATCCAGCATTGCTTCACTTAAAGCTTTTGAACAGCCTGTGTATGCACCATGTGTGTCTGGAGCCGGGATATCACCTGTATTTGAGTCTGACATCCCTTTATCTAACAGCGCCGACATGACACGGTGGCGAGGCCGTCGTCCAAACACCCGGCAGCGTCCAACTGTCTCGTCCCATAACTGCGTAAGTGATAACTTGACACGCGGTGTAATTACTTGTTAACAAGGGTGGATGGAGGAAGGGACTTTATATCTGACTGATCTGGCAAACACGCCCGTCCTTATCCTGAGAGGTGTGGGACACGCGCTGACCTGTGCTGTCGAAGCGGTTACCGTGGTAACGCAGGTTTCATGATGCACAATCCCTACTTCTTCTTCTTCTTTTATTTATTTTATTTTGTCCTGTGTTACTATCTTTGGTTCTGCTGGGGTGTTGCTGCACTTGTCAATCAACAACCACTGCAGTAACATGGACATTTCTGTAGGTTTAGTTCATGTAGGTATGTTTTTACTCGTCTTATTTATCAGGATTTGTGATAAAAAAAACAAAAAAAAGTGTATGTTAGAAATAGAATCAATAAACCTTTGGGGAATAGCTTTTTCAAATAATATTTGATTTGACCAGTTCCTGGTCACCATACAATATAAAGGTAGATGCAGAAGTGCACATAGTCTGGATTCAGAAACTGAGCCTTTAAAAGAGCCATCAGAACTTTGTGATGTCACAAATAAGCAGTCACCACCTTTAGTTATGCCGTAAGCCCCGCCCACCTGGACCTACCAGTCAACGTTGCAGGGTTTGGTTTTCCTTGTGTGTTTACCTGAAATCTTATATGTCTTTATTCAACCACTCAGATGTCAGTCAGTCATTGTTATATTCAACTGTTACATATTCTCTGATGCTCTAAAAAAGCAGATATTTCCATAGGTTAAACCAAGCTATTTAAACACCAATATGCTTACTGATATGCGAATATAGTCCAGTGCACCTTTAATGACATATTCTCTGCAGACAGGAGTGAAAATGGACTATGAGTCATATGAAACACATATGATGATTTGCTTTAAAGTCAAAACTGTCAGAGTTGGGTTTTTGTTTGTTTTTTTTCGGAGCAGCAGATTGGGGGCTGGTGTGCCAGGTTGAGTTTCTGGCTTTAGGCACGGCAAATATTCAGGATTAGGATCAGCACTCATGTGCCCGTTAAGAATGATTGCGTTCAGGAAAGGCGCTTTGGTTTATTGAACACAGGGATTTATCTGATCCTCTCAGGCAGCTCAGATCGTTTAATGCTGCCTGGCTTTCCCCCTAAATGAATTCCTGTGATTAGACATGGCACAGCCCAGCCCCATCAACCGGGAAAGGCAAGCGAGGTTTACATAAGTCGAAATTGTTATTGTGTCATATTTTATTACGGACAGCGAACGGGATGAGCAGGAAAACACCGTGGCCTTGTGGTGGATGTTTTTTTTTTTTTATTCGTCTTCTTTATTCAAGTAATCTCGGATGATTTTTTTTTTTAGCAAACCAATCAGCGGAAAGACCTTTAACATGGACCTTTTTTTTGTTAAGGAAGCCAAAGGTTATCGTATGACTCACACGGGATTATCATATGAGTGCATACGTTCTCCTATCGAGTCATCAGACAATGCAGCACTGGTCTATTGCATCTGTGTCTCTACAACATGCTGAAAGGCGATAAAGGATATGAAATTAAGAAAAGGATTTTTTATTCATGTATTCTCTTTATGCACTCTCAGCTCAACATGATCAAAACGTCTCTGATGGAACATGTGTAGATGAATCACCCTTTGCTTCCAAAACATGTTTCCCCCGTGACAGCAGAGGGATGTTGATCTTGATAACATCTGCCTTCAACTTAAAGCCAGAGTTTTACATTGTTAGCAGACAGTATAGGCTTTTTAGGCAGGAATCCCTTTTTTTTTTTTTTTTTAAGTGAAAATCCTTCTAATAAGGATTCGGACAGCTCTTTCCCTCTTTAATCCGGGTTTCAAGGCCTCCATTAGTCCTATCTCTCATCTCATGAACCAGCCTTCGACTGTAGCGCGCTAGCTGTAAATGAACGCCGAGATGTAAGAAATTTCTTAACGAGCACATTATTCATGTTTCCATGTCTCAGATCGTGTCACCCTGGCAAGAGCATGAGTAAATTAAAAGTTTAAAAACACAGAAAACATGATTCTCGATCGGTTCGGCATTCAGGGTTTCATGTTAAAAGAGTTATGCATTGAAGAGCTGGATTTCTTTCCACCAATAACAAGCTTGATGAAATCATGCCAGCAGTTCTATAGTAGATCAGCTAAGCTACAAGCAATTATACAGTTAAAGCCAATACCTATAGCAAGTAGCCAGGTAGCTTAGCATAAAACGAATAAACATAAATAAAGAGGGGAGGGGATCTTGCTCATGCTCTGTGAACATGAGGTCAAAGCCAGGTCAAAGTCTGAAAATGGAGATGATCAATGAAACTGCAGCATGCCGATTATTATCTGTTTACACCGAGCTCCATACGCCATACTGGTGTTTGGTTGTAGCTTAGCAACGGCAGTGCAGGGAACAATGTTTGGATTAGTATGAGCTGCAAAGCTGCTGCTGCTGCTGCTGCTGCTGCTGTAGATCAATGTGCCCGCGTCACCCCCTGGAAAAAAAAACCTTTGTGTTGCTTGTCATCACGTAGAAGGAAGAGGTGAAACACAAGGAAGTTAAATCACCAAGATAAACACTTGATAATGTGGAGTTTGTCTTGTTTTCTCTTAATAACTGCAGTTTACAGAGGAGGCATCAGGCTGAGCCACGTTGAGTCACCCATTAAAGGTTTCATTGGACGATCGGCATGGAGATCCACAAACTGCACACTCCACAGCAGGCGGATTTCTTTTTTCTTTTCACCAGATGTTCATTCTCAAACACAAGGTCATGGTAACACGCAGCACAAGAGACGACCCTGGGAAAATCATTTTGATCATCGAGGTCCAAAGATTTCCTCCTGCAGGTTATAAAAGAAATAGAGCCGTGACTTCAAAAGTCTCTCTCTCGAAGCCAGATTTCAGTGCTGGAATGAGAATCAAATTGTGGGAAATAAAAATGAACTCAGTGCAATAACTGGCGTTTCAGTCCCCCCTCAATAAGACGCATTGTTTCTGTGGTTTATTATGAGACAGATTTAAAAGGTGAATGTTTTGTGTGCGAGGCCTCCATGACACGCCTGAGAGCAATCTCATTGTCTTGCTTGGTTAGCGTGAATGCTGAGCTAACACCGGGGCTGTAATCTATCACCGCAGAGATTGCACTTGTTCCAGCATTGTTTTACAAGCTGCTGAGGACTAGGGCAGATAAGCTTTATCCTGCCCTCACTTCCTGTGTGAGCCTTTGAAATCCATCTGTCAATAAGATAGAGAACAGGCTGGAATGGAACAACACGCCTCGGTGCTGTGGCCGGTTGCAACGTTGCCTAGGAGTTTGGTGGAAAAGCTCGTATGACGTGAACAGACGTCACCGTTTTTATGTGTCTCTGGAGATATGGTTGCACTTGGAAGATAAGCTCGGTGGTGGGTGGGGGGGGTGTTTGCAGACTTGACTCCTTCGTTGTGACGTCACAAAGTCACAGAATACCTCTTTTTAAATTTCAGTTTCATCTTTCTCTCCATTCATAAGATGTTTCGCACACATTTCCAACAGCAACATTTCTCTTTGGACAGTTGCTTTTTTTTTTT
>OMNW01001218.1:19130-36390 GCA_900303245.1 Selene dorsalis | reverse complement strand
AAAGAAGGGGTTTTTTTTTTTTTTTTTTTTTTTGCACTGTTGTGTTGGCTTCATTTTTCAGCCTCGGAGGTAAACGTTTGATGTCATCTCGCTTTGAGCACATTTAACTGCACTGCTCCTGTGGCCATGATAATGATTTTGTCCCCTATGATGTACAACTGATAATTTTAATGTTAAATAGTTCTGACATGTTAACTGTTTCCATATTAGTAAAATGTGATGACACTAATTTGAAACCAATGATTTTTTTTTTCATCAAACACAGGGAAACTAGATCTGTCTAAATGAATTAGATAACATCAAAAACATCAGATCTCTCCTGGGATCTTGACAGAGATGCTGCTGTTGCTGTTCAGATCCACTTCCACACTCTTTATGTCTGCATTTTACATTAGTTTGATGTAAGTGTCAAGTCAAAATTGTGGTTTAATACCTCAGTCATTGTATATGATTTGAGGGAAATGCAGTGCTCTCCAGCAAAAAGGATAACTGAAAGCTAGATGGAAATTAATTTTCCATTTCACTGAGATGGCACATTTTACAAATCTGCTTTTAGTCATACATATCTCTAATTATAGCATGTTGAGTAAAAAGGTTCTAAATTTTTTAAAGCCTTGCACCAAACCACAAAGCCTTATCTTCATATCAGGATTCATGCTCACAGGCTGTTAGCACAGCAGCGATCAGTCCTTGCCCTACTTTCTCTCAGTGAGGTAGGTGGATAGAGAGGCAGGAACCAGGCGATGCGTCACAACTGCTGTGACTGTTTAGGATGAGTCTCTGTGTCCCAAAAGTGGGCTAAAACATGCTTCAAATAAATCAGTGGCTCATTAAGGACTCAGTCTCTACAACCAAGCCCTCCACTGGGATTACAGCAGGACTGTGCTATATCTAGCAGATTAATATCTCACATACTGTGCCTAATCCTCAGAGAGCTGTGGCGGGCTAAAGGTACTGTACCAAAAGAATATGAAGTATAATTACTTGATGCTTCAGGCTTTGGGGTCAGGATTTACCTCACACAAATGGATCAAGCCTCCATGTGCCTTCTGCATCCATGACAATTCACATTACTAAACCACAGGGTCTGTCTCTCTGCTACTATAATCCAGGCTCACTAGAAGAATTCCTCAAAGGTCTAACGTCAGCTTTGAAATGCAAAAATCTAAAAGGTTATTAATATGGCAATACAATTACACCAGAGGATAGATTAACTAATGAAATATTCAGGAGGAACTGCTCCCGTATATCTCCCCACACAGGTAAATTGATTTTTCAGGTTTCATATCACCCGTCGTACCTATGAGGATTGAGCGTCCATCTCCGAGCGGGTAGCGCTGGTAGCGTGGGACAGCAAACGGTGGCAATTTATGGAAGAGAGGCTGCAGCAGCGGCTCCAGTCGGGAGGCTGAAGGATCCGAGGGGTAGAAAAGGTTGAAGATCTGAGAGCAGGCTGGATGGAGCTGGCTCACTGAAGGACAGAGGACAAAATGGGAAAAAAAAACATTAGACAGATGAATTTTAGCATGAAGTGCAGCTGTGTCAGATGAATAGTGATGTTTGACAGTTTATGGGACTAAGCAGAAGCATATTCTGAGCTGCACTTGCCATTAGAGGACCTTTTTTTTCTGGTGAACTAATGTAAGAGCAGAGCATAAAAAAAACATGTCTTTTTCTCCACAAAACGGAGAACTCGGCTTTCAATGAGTGGGGAGGTGACATCCAGGTTAAAAGGAGGTGAATTTACACTGATCTGATCCTTTAAAAAATGTGAGCATTTGTACAGAAAATGACTAGAAACTGAGATCATGCAGCTACATCATATCGAACTCGAAGCCTGTTTTGTTGCACCTTTCATGCAGATCAGTGTAGTTAACAGTGTTTTGCAGTTGGTTGACAAGCTGATGACAGAAAATCACAGAAAAAGCTAAACAACTGGAAACTAATGGACACACACACACACAAATGCTGGTATCCTTGTGTGTATGTGTGTGTGTGCATGGGAATTGCATATGCGTGCATCTCATCTTCTACCATATGTGTTGCATGTGTGTGGTTCTTACCCTGGACAGCAGGCAGCACAGTGCGTCTCATAGCCAACACAAGGCCCAGTGGACAGCCCAGCAGGAAACAGTCTGACACCTCGAAGTCAAATCGGCCAGGGTTCAGCATCAGACTGGTGTTACTGCCGCCTCGCTCTACACTTTCTTTCATCAAACTAAGAACGAGACAAGGAAACAAAATGTTAGATTTGATCTGCCAGTGAAAATAGCATATGCATTTTTTCTTTAATATTTACTGTCTGTCACCACTGGCTCCCAGTTGAAAACTAGTTGGTTCTTCACTCTGATGCTGACTGTCAATAAATGGAAAGACATGTGAGGATTTTGTGAATGTGGTTTATGTAGCTATAAAGTAGTGATTCACAGTGTATTCACTTTGCTGCAGGAGAGGCTTTTGGGGACATTCGATATTACTCTTTTAAAAGCTGTGTTTCCCATGAAGAGTGAAGTAAAAGCCAGTAAATGTAGCTTCAGGAAAGTAACTTAAAATTATCATTTTGAAGTGTAACTATTCCTTTCAACCCTGCTCATGACTCAGCACTGATATTCAAGCGTTTGATGACAAAGAATGGTTGAGCCTATAGGCAAGAAGATGGGTGTATAAGAGAAGACACGCTTTTTTGATTTTATTTGAAGAGAAAGGCAAGGTTATCTAAAACCTTAAAAGTCAAAAATATGCAAATAGCAGAGGCAAATCTCTGGTTCTTGACAGATGAGTCAGTGCTGTTTTCACTTTGTCCTCATTCTCATTGTAGGCTGGTTTGTTTTAATATTCTGGGGTCATTGTCAGCAGCGGGCCTTTGTGATTCAGTCTGAGTCGCTTTTCATTCAGCCTTCACAGGCTGAATCCTGCTTAGAGCTGTTTGAATAGTACAGCCCATCTCAGCCTTGACCCTCTGTCTCTCTGCTCTCCAGCAAGCCAAGATTTCCCCATTAAGTCCTGTGCAGGGAGAAAGGATTAGCCAACAGTCTCCAGACGTCTTTAAAAGCCAAATCAATAGTGCTTTGATTGTCTTCTGCCTCCGTTTTGTTTTTGTAGTTCTCGCTTGTAATGTGTTCACTCTTTCTCTTCTCCCTATTGCTAATCTCTTTGTTTGTCTACCTACCAAAACCTGTTACCGTGCAAAAGACCCTTGGAGTTCGAAGCAGCCTCAAAACTCCTGGAGAACTAGGAGCAGTATCTGTGTGAGTGAACCACCGGGGCATTATTAATTGAACAAACAGGACATGCACCATAGGGATTAGCGTGATTAAAACAGTGGGTTTGTACATGTTCTCCGTTGCTGTAAATGGACTCATGTGCAATGTTCGCATGTAAAATTTATTTCAACAAAAACCCATGCTCTCGGAAAGTGCACTTCCCATTCACTGAAATGCTTAACAACGTGGTACCAAGAAAACTGTCATTTTGCCTGTTGGTGCAGAAAGAGATGTGTTAGTTCAGCTGCAAGTTAAATTGTCCTTTTTGCAGCACATCTCATTTAACTATTACCAATATGTTAAATAAATATGACAAATCTTAGATTTGCCAAATGAGCTGAAACATATGTCAAATCTCAACATGTTTAGCAGCAAATAGATCTAATGCTGGTGCCTCTATATAAAGCTACAGCATGTCAAATAGATTTTCCTATGGACATTAGGCACAGATTTTAGTGGCTCAAAATCTTGTTTTCCTGAGTGCTTTATTCTACATTTTTCTAAATGCTTTATGTCAATTATGTCTAATTAGGTCTTTTGGTATTTAAGTTATAAGTCGTTTTTACCAACATCATCAGTGAAATTAGTCAAAGAGAGGTTGGCATATGAGATTCATAAGAGCAGTGTCATGACCATTAGCACACAATCTCAAAGGCAATTCCCAGTCAGAGCAAGAAGGCACATATGGAAACATTTAAAACGGAGTGATGCATGGATAGACAGACATTCTCATAGGAGGATAATGTCAGGGAAAAGGAGTTTTAATAAGTCCCCCTGGTGACTGGGAATATCCTCAGGGACGTGCAAAGGAAAAGGGCAAAATCCAGGACGAGAGGTCACTCCACACTCAACTAGGCTCACGCTTAATCAGTGCAAGAAGTGATAGGTGCACTGTCACTGTAACTGAATTGATGAGCTTCTATGTTCAATTACTCTCAAAATGGGAATACTGGTTGTTTGAATTGAATTAACATGGCAGCCACATACCCTCCGGTCACCCCGACCCAGCTACATTCCCCCGCAGCACTCGATCTCCCACACAAAGCGGCTGGCACGGGCACAAACAGGCTATTTATAGTCCAGCAGAAGCAGGTAGACATGCAGCGCAGTCAAGCTGCAAATATTGATAAAGAGCAGGGGCGAGACGGGCCGACACACTCCAGGAAAATCTGGATGAGGGCCGGCGTGCAACATCTGGGTCACAATACAAACCCCTAAAAGACCCGTCACCAATTGACAAAAGCTGTTTGACAGAAATGGATGGCAGGATATCTGTATATTTGATGTCAGATGTGTTTTGTTGCCAGGTTGTTGGTGTTTATGTGGACAAAATGATGAACTATACACCATACTGTAGGAGTTGGGCCACTGTGTGCAGCCAGAACAGCCTCAGTGATTGCTGGCATTGATCCTACAAGTGTCTGAAACTCTACTAGAAGTATGAATACAGTTCTTCAAAGAGATATTCCCTCATTTATTGCTTTGATGATGGTGGTTGAAAGTCACTGTCCAAAATCTCCCATCTGGTTTTAATCAATTCGGGGATAAATGGCACACGAGCTGAACCATAGACTTCTGCAAGCATAACATAACACAGATCACAGATCACAGATAAATTCGGCTGTCACGGTGACTGTGTGGCGGCTGCCAGCCGTCCTGGACTACCAGCCGTTCTGTGATTCTCCAGAACACACACAGAAGGCCAGTCAGCTCCTGGTGCCGGCCCAAAATATGCCAACGGCCCACCGGGCATTGCCCGGTACACCCTACGGCCAATCCAGCCCTGTGCATAGTGGTGCAGCAGTGTCTGTTTTATGTATGTGAACAAAAATGAACAATATGGATAAAATCTTCTATCATGATACTTACTGATACACTTGTTCATGCTAATAATCAATCAAGAAATCTGTGTCTGTGAGTCTAAGGACTTTCCCGAAAGCTGCTGATCCAGTCAATTACATTACTTTCTGAAGTTTGGTTTTAACTAAACTAAAACCACATTTTGACAGGACAAGGAAAAAGAAAAGATCTGGAAAATCAATTGTTAACAGAACAGACGGGAATGATTGTTCTGGCTAATAGGCTTCCTAAACAAATATCTGAAAAATCAAACTACTTTACCCCAGTGATGAAAAAACCTCAGAGAAATCCTTGCTTAATAAAGCTGTGATTCAAAATGGATTATCATTTCTGTAAACAGTTACAATAACTCAGGCTGTCAAACTGTTTTGTTTCACAGTACTGAACATATCAGAATAACGCCTGCACTGTGTGCTACTCCACCTGGGAAAAAAGCTGTGCTGGCCAGTGGACGAGGTATCTCCATCGTACGAGTCGCTCTGCTTCCTGCTGAGGGGCGGCCCACCCTGACTGTGCCCTTCATTGGGGGCAGAGATGTCGATGTTGCTCTTACTCAGCCTCTTGCTAGAGCTGAGCCCCGGGCTGGACTCACCAAGCAGAGACCCCGAGTTATCCTGAGAGGAAGCAGGAGAACATAGCAGGTTACTGTAACACCGCAAACACTCACAGCAGCGGCTGCATCAGAAGATAACACACAATTAGACGGTTGATGAATTTCCTACATGAACATTGTGGGAGGAAAATATTGTGTGCAAGTAGATTTGAATGGCAAAGGGGAGGTGGAGAGATGGAGGGGGTAAAAGGCAAAAAGTGAGGATCATGCAACATTTAAAAGGAGAAAGAGGACAAGAAAACGACAAGCTACAGTTACAAATGTTACAATGAATGAAACACACACACTACAGGGAAAAATTGAGATTCACATCAAATCGCCTGCTGAAAATAAACTTGATCCAGACACACAAAATGAACCTGCACTGGATTTACAGCCTATGTATTAGATCATAGAAAACACAGTGCCAAGGACATGGGACAGGGGCACTTCTGAAAGCTTTTTTAATAGAGGTGTTGGACTGTTAAATCACTTTACAAGAACATGTTTGTTCCAGAGTACAGACAAAAAATAACACAGGCATATCATCGTCACCATTTTCAGTTATCTCTTAATCATATATCGCCAATAAAAAAAATGTTTCGCCAGCTGTTAAAAGTCTCCCACACACCCGAACACCACGCAGCCCAGAGTATTATCATCATCTTATCACTGTGACGCTTAGCTCGTACCTTCAGGCTCTCAGTGCTGTTATTCCTGCTGCTGTTGTCGGGGCTGCCGGGCCTCTGGTGGTTGCTGAAGCACAAAGCGTCAAAGCACAGCACACCTCCCACACAGTCGCCCATCAGGCAAACCTGCTCGGGAAATGCATGATTTAGACGCCTTACACATGTGGTTCACTCACTCAGAAAAAGCTTCAACTGCAGAGATGTGTGGTTGGAGGGAAAAAAAGAGGAAACCACATATTGCTCAGGGACAGGAATGTATGACCCTCAAACTGACTACTACACTACTTGAATCTGAGTATAGATCCCCCTGGACAAATATTACTCCAATACAAACAAAAGTTTTAAATTATTACTTGAGTTAAAGTACTGGAGTTCTTGATTTGAAAAACTCTGAAATATGTCAACATGTTGTTGTATTGTTCCACAGTGTATTAACAGAGCCTAATGACTCTTGAACAATCTACTGAATACACAGACTTTATAGAAACTGTACAATAGAAGCCTTGTAGACAATGATCCAAAGGCTATCAAAATAGCCATAAAATACAATTGAATCAAATAACTGACTTTTCTATATTGCTTTTTTGAAACTGTGGTCCTGGTAAACATAATGAACATTTAAAATTGGCTGTGACTATTTTTATATGAAGTTGATACTTTAATAGTAGTAGAGTACTTATAGTCCAAAAATGTACTTTAGTAAAGTACTCAAGTAAAATTGTCTTTTTGTTCACACCTGCCAATATGTAGTGTGCCAAATAGCATCAGTCAGAGGCAGAGAAAGCCAGATGTGTTTCTAAAGATTTAATACATGTTGTTTTGTTGGCCTGTAATGTATCCCTATGGAGCCTTTTCAACACTGATCACAATTTATTTTTTTGATTTGAATCTCATCCATCTCCTTTATGCATTACATTAGGGGCAATATCATTCAAGAGCTGCTCACTCACAAAACAAGCAATTCTTTTTAATGCTGTATTCACAACATACTGTTCAGACTGTAATTACAAGCAGCCAGAGGGAAAAAAAACCTACTAATTCATCTCCATTCATCTGTTGGGACTATAAGGCAAACAGTTTGGTTGACCATCTGGGCATATTGTATTTTTTTGTTGTTGTTTTTTTTTTCCATTTGGCTAACACACATCATTCACACATCATTAGATTGTGTGCTTTTTTTGGAATGTTTCTAATTTTGTGATTTTTGGGTTGTGAACACTCAGCCTCCTGATACACTGCTTAAAAATGAATATGCAGTATGAAACTGGAATATAATAGTTATGTGCCAATCCATGTGTCCACAGTCACAATGCAGCAAACTATTAAAAGTATAAACTCCTTGAATGAAAAACCCTAGAGCTTGTGCAGTGAAGATAATTACAAGTAGACTAATCTGCCAAAAAATATTGCAAAGGGGAAAAAAAACGACAAGGCTGAAAGTAAAAAAATTTGATTCATGAGCAAAGGAGGGAGAGGGAATTATGAGATTAAAATAATATCATCAGTATCCATCCATCAGCATATTACCCTATTGTGCCACAGACCTGAAATTACCAACTATCAAAACATACATCACTTACCCACAGTTGCAAGAAGCAAGAATAACAGAAACGTAATTACCTTTCATCAACTGCAGGCCAGTTAACTTGTACCTGACTTGACTGTAACGTATCCCTGTGGTCCTTAGTGAATGGCTCATCGAGATTTTATTCACCAGTGGTGATTTTCAATCATGAACCATCAGCTGGCAGGAAAAATAAACTACAGATCCTTTTCTATTATTTGAGACATTTGTTAATCTGCTTTTTAAAGTCACATTTAGACTGCATTATATGGCTGAAGCTATGAAACGACAGTTGTGTTTCACAGCTGGACAGTAACGCAGTTTAATGCAACTCATGAACACTCTTTTTACAGATCATTACCTCATTATAAAATGCACACTTGTAAGAGCCTAGTAGTGGTAATGTAGAAGAGAGAGAATCTTTACTGCCTTTGACAATCATTGATTTCCATTACAGTGTGTACAGCCCATTACTCAATAATGAGTGTTCTTCTCCTCTCCTCTCCTGCCCTCTCCAGAGCAGGGCATGACAGACCTGACCCGTGAATCCCTGGCCATCATCTGACTGCAGGAAGCTGCGGTAGACCTGGTTGGCTCGCGCGATGACGGTTGCCACGGCATCCTGGTAGCGTGGTGAGACGATAGCGAGGAGGGGGAGGGCGGCCAGGGGTAGGTGGTCCACACTACTTGACACGCAGCTCTCATCATAGCTGTATGGGTTTAGACTGGAGGAGGTGATGGTAAGTATGAAGGAAGGAAGGAAGGAAGGAAGGAAGGAAGGAAGGAAGGAAGGAAGGAAGGAAGGAAGGAGGGATGGATGGATAAAGAAAAACAACAAATGGCTTCATCACTTTGTCTTAAAAAGGCCTTTTGTTTGATGTTTCCTTGGAGCCTAGTAAAATGCCAGTCATCATTTCCTAATGTTCCTGGTAATGTCAAAATAAATGAAGGTTGGAGAAAGTTCACAATGCTCCTTTTGTGATACGCTTCCATTTGACTACCATATATCTAATACTGTCTCTTTCACTTTGATCATGGTGCTCTCAATCTGGTTTGAGACACAAAAGCATTACCACAATGATACCGCGTGTGCATGTGTGTATACACAAGACAGAAGACAAGAACAGGGAGGATGTTATCTAATGAAAATAAAACCCGAGGAGCCAACAACACTGAGAGCACAGCCTCTGTGCCTTTACTGTATGGGTGTCTGTGCAGTGACAGTGCATGCACGGATCAAGTGACACACTGCAAGTGACAGCGTGGGGAAACGGTAAAGGATGGCGTTGCCCCCCAATCTCTCCTTGGACAGCAGTGGCAACCCTGTCACCATCCATCAGATGCTCTGATCACAGAGAGAGGAGGCAATGCCACACCAAGGCAGAAATATGTCAGTAACCATGGACACCTCACCACACAGAAGGGCACGACTTCTGTGTGAGGATGAAGGCTGACAGTTTGCATGAAGTGCAGACACAGAAGTGATCTCCCACATGTTGTTTACATTCCAGGATCTCTGTTCTATCTTTTAAATACAGACTCTAGTGACCTGTGACACATTTAGCTCCACCTTCCCACGACCACTTTGGGAACTACTCAATACTTTTAATAGTTAACGAATCCCATGAAAAGACCAGAAATCTGTCTCTCAAAATTCTTGAGCTCTCATGAAAGCACTGTATCCTTGAGCTGCTGTCCAATATCATTTACGGATCCTGAAATCACAAGTTTGAAGCAAAACGTTACAATCTGAACAACCACTTATCTGTATAACATACGATGCTCATCTGTATATCCCCTAACCCTCAAATTAAAATACGGACAAAATGACACAAATTCAACACGATCACCTTAAGAAAATAGCTTAAGAGTTTCATAAAACAGCTTGGGGGCTGTACTTCTAAGCAAATGTTACTCAGATAAGAGTAAACAGCACATTGGATGGGGACTATATTCAGCTGTGGGTTTGCAGCGGCAGGATGGTGCTTTTGGGACTGAGTCAGCGTGAACCACTGTGCCCACGTTTGTTGTAGAGAACGAACATGTCACCCAGTTCTAATGTGTAGTTCAACAATGCATTTTAATTTAGCTTATGAAGAGGAGGAATACATCAGTCTTTGAACACACAGGTGCAATTTGTTGAATTTGCCTTGACAGTTATAAAACAAAATACTGACGATGAGCAGTGAGGTAAAAATAAAAGGATTGTCTTAACAAGCATTTATTTTATGGATTAGGGATAATTACCTAACGACCATCTCCTGAGCCCACTGTTTGCATTGAGTTATTGGCACTGTACATGTTCCACCTGCAACACTTGTGCGTTTGCCAACTAACAAAATACAGCAGGGAAATAATTGTTTTGAAAATTGTTTGAAGGTGGGGGTTTTATCTCTTCACTGGGGTTAATTGTTTTCTGTCACTCTCTCTGTGGCTTTTTTTTCTGGTTCTGTTTTCTCTTCATCCTGCTGTGAGCTCATGCACTCTCACCACTAGCTGCACCATGTGGGAAAACTGTAAACACATACAGATATTACTGTATGCTTCTTTCTGACAACAACCATTTCATTACGCAATATACTTGCATTAAAATTTAACTGGATTGAACCTAAAACATTCTGGATTAATCTCTCCACTAATTTAGACTAAATTAATATCAATCTTCTGATATAATCCAATTTCACTGAATCTAACTAAGAGAGTAAATGAGTGTATTTCCTGAAAGGAGGTAGATGTTATTGTTGTTTTTCTAATTGGACCGCCACGATTTATTTGTAAGTCCAGGAACAGCCTCTTGTGCCTCTGGCAGGTTATGAACTTTGTTTTATTAGAGCAAAACATTGTGTCGCCATGGTGACAATACCCCAGAAAAGGAAAAATGGAGCCCGTGTACCATCTATTCAAGAAAATATTCCCTTTAGTTTGTGAACAATTGGGGTCAGAGCATATCGATGTTCTCTCACTGGCTGGGAAGGCTCGGATGTCTATTAGTCAGATTAAGCCAGTGTTTCTTTGACTGCCTGAACCGACTGCACAGCTCTGTAATTACCTCATTATAATCCTATTTTCAAGACCGAAGCACTTTTAATTATCCAAATAAAACTTTGAGAACTACTAAAAAAAAAACAACCAATTCCATTATCATCACTTTTTTTCTTATTGCAGTTGGGATTCTGCACTACCATATGTTTATAGCAGCCATGAACAATAGTAATTAAAAAAAACAACAACCTTGCTGCAGGCTTTAGAGAACATGGGGAAGAAAGAGACAATCAATGTGTTTGTTGTGCTCCCAGCAACATGGTATTAAGCAGCAAGTCTCTGACATCTACTGTGGATAAAGCCACTTCCACAATCCCCACGGCCACATCATAGCCAAACACTGACAAATCTCCGTTAGGCAGCAATTATTTACATCAGCCTCTTGAGTAAACCTATTGAAAAATGTTTAGAGCCAACGTATACTGCTTGACATAAATATGTAAAATACACAGAGCCCACAGGTCTCTATAATCTCTATAAAACATAATCTCTGTTGGGATATTTCTTGTGTGCACTCCCACTGGACCAGTTGGTATCAATGAGCAGCAGAGCAAGGCGTCACACCCAAGGATGTGGCTCTGATGTGTTGCTGTCAGCAGAAACGTGTTACAGACATCACCTGAGACAATAACTGCTTTTGCACTGTCAACTCTGTGGTGCATGAACCCTGCTCTTCTCTCCAGAGCACCTTATTGAGACTCTACTCTCTAAACCCTCTCCCCCACACGGGTTTGAAAAAGAACAGCAAAAAGGGAAAACTCTTTTCTCTTTCTTTTTTTCTCTTAATATATTCAGTGTCGCTTGAAAGGCACCGCACACAGGTATTTGCATATCAACAATGTCACTTCTACGGAGGCTTATGTGAGAAATATGCAGCTCAGGAAATCCAAGCATGGAGTTGGCAACATTTGGGTCTTGGGGGAAACTTGCTGTGCAACAAAATACCATCACCTCATACCACAAGTTATTTGTTTATTAGGTTCCTGTTTACTGAGTTTTGGAATTGAAAGGAGAAATCCCAACATCCCAAGTGAAATACCACTGAGGGCTTGGACCTTCCGGTTGTAGTTACATGGCTGTGATCTTATTAGAGTCATGTTAACAACTGCTGCTCAAACACACACACCAAAAGACACAGACCCAAAAAATGGAAAATAGCTCCAATTAATATTCCAAATGCAGCTCTTCCTCTGAACAAGGTCCACAAGTCACATGACAGGAGCAGAGGTTTAACACCTGCTGCTCTGTTCAACAAATGACAGGTGAGACACTCATTATTTGCATTGCATAATTACTTGATTATGCAAGCACTTGTTAGTATCATTACCACAGAGCAGCCACTGTTTTACATTCAAAAGACTGCACAGAAACGATTTGTTTGTTTGTGTGTGTGTGTGTATGAGCTTTAGTGTTTTCTGTTTTTTTTGCTGGTACCACATCTTCAAGGATTGCAGCAGGTTATTCTCTGTCTCACAATCAATCATCCTAATTAATGCAAGACCATCATTAACATCTATGTCTGTACAAACATGCACTTCAGAAAGTCTTCTCTGCCGCACCATCCAAATCCCATCAACATTTTAATGGTCATAATGAATCTTAATCATTTTTACTATAATTCCCCTAGTGATCAGTAAAACAGCGACAGCAGTCTCAGGTGAACAATCTTGATGGAGCGAAACGGAGAAGCGTTGTATTTGTTGTCAGAGACAGATGATTCTGTGCGTATGACTGGAGAGCATGTGTTCATCTCACAGCAGCACATGACAGACATATATGTTAGTTGTGAGAGTCTGCCCCTGATATTTCAAAACATGAGTCACTCGCTCATGAGTGGCAACATTTACCCTGTTTACATCTCTCCACTCTCATTAGGAAAATGTAAGTGATGTTGACTGTGAATAGGCAAAGGTCATAATGTAACGTGCACCTTCTTGAAGACACACTCACATAATACAAAAGCTTCATTTGCTGTTTTGTTATAGACATGAATTAAAACGGGATTTACAGAAAGGGTTCCTTCATACTTGAACCCAGCGAGCCTCTTTGTCATGCTGATTTTCTTTGAATTACAGAACTTTTCTTTGAGGTTTCATGCCAATATGCTGATGAAGGCATTCATTCACTGTAGCAGGGGAGATGATAAGGCCAAGTGAGTCGATTAGACCTCAAATCAGTGTGATCTCACACAGTATAACCTTGAGAAAGACTCCATTATGCAGCCCGGCCACCCCCCTTACCGCTCGCCACCTAATGTCAAACTGAAAACTCTGAAGTCTGTCAGATTCCTGCTTAATTGCTCTCCCCGTTTCTTTAATGGTTGGCACAACGCTTGCACAATTAACATGAGCAGCAATGGCCCTCTGCAGAGTCCTCTTAATTAGGGAGAGGTCCCAGAAATAGTAGCGGCATGTCCCCAGCTGTCGATGGCCAGAATAATGAGACTCTAACTCTATGAACTGAGGTCGCTTGCTGTGCACATGGGCGAGCGGGCTTCCTCCTCGTCCTCCACTCTCCCTGATGGAAAAATGAGCCAACACAATGACACTGAATCCACATGATTCAGTTTGATTTTTCTCTCCTGCAGCACAGAAGTTTTTAGCAGTTGAAATGTTTCTTTTGTGACGGAGGTGATGCTTCGGCTGCGAGAGGAAATCAATTTGGGAGCCTTTTCACTGCCTCTGTTAATTGGATGTGCTATGGTGCAATAATACACATTCAGTGCTCGTTTCCAAGTGTTTTTTGTGTGGGATGTATGTGTCTGTGTGTGTGTGTTTATGGATTATATGTGTGTTGTCTTGACACCCAGCTCTTGGCCAGCACTGTCAGGTACATTCATTAGCAGGCAGAGCTAATAATGAGAGCTTGGAGCCCCTCAGAGCACAGCAGGCCATGCACACACGTGGCAACGAGAACAACACAGGCTGAAAAACAAGTTCATCCTCTATGGGGACTTCCTCCTGTACATAAGGAATTATCAAGAACTGAGTCCAAAGTGGTTTGTTTATGTGAAAGTTTGTCTTTTCAGGCGCTAAGAGGATTTGCCACCTTCACTCTGCGGTGCGATTTTCAGCCAATCTGTTACCCAGAATGAGAGTAAATTACCCATACACGAGCGTTTCCCTCCTGCTTGGGTGCCCACTCCTCTGATGTTTATGTTGGCACACAAATAAATGAGGCTCCACACACCCACATGTCCAACGCTGTCATTAGAATAAACACTGTTAACTGACAAAAGTGTAGTTGAATAAGTGTTGTGTTTGGTGCGGTGTGGGCGTGTATGAATGCCTACTGACTGTGAGAATATGTTGAGGACCTGGAGCCATCTGGCCATCTTTG
Source organism: Selene dorsalis (assembly GCA_900303245.1). Taxonomy (NCBI): domain Eukaryota; kingdom Metazoa; phylum Chordata; class Actinopteri; order Carangiformes; family Carangidae; genus Selene; species Selene dorsalis. The sequence continues at coordinate 22,041 of OMNW01001218.1, read as the reverse complement.
TCTACTTTCACTAGAGCACAAAAACACATATTTTCTCATATTTATAGCCTCAATTGTTTGCTTTAACACATCTTAAAACAATATAATCATCCTCATAACGCAAAATTATTGGGGTATCAAGGGAAGACTTGTATCAGATTGATATGACTTGATATTATCACTGTGTCCTGATGAGAATGAAGCTTTAGAAAGAGAAAGGAAAGAAAAATTACAGAGGGCTGTTACAAAAAAGTTTTCTAAAAAAATATCTTGTTGAAGAAAAATGAAACCTACAGGAACACAAGGAACATCACAATCAAGTACTCAATACATAAGGTGGGTATAATTAAGTGAGTTATACATCTCTTAGTCTGTCTCAATCTTTATATTCAGTCATTCACTTCCTAGTGACAGCTTTGGTCCGTGCTATTTTCATATGAATGGGTCTTTTTCTCAAACTAATTTTCATGCTTGCCTATATATAAACTGTATAGTATCAAGTGTGCGTATGTTCACATGCATTATACAGCAAGCAATGGAGACATGCGGCATTAACAGTTGTGCACGTCTCCCAAAGGAAGTTGTTGTTTTTAATATTTTAACCCCGGATGTGGAGACAGCCAAGCAGACATCAACCTGCCAAGCAGCTACAGCACTCAAATTACTTTACACATCTTGCTTCCAGTCGCCACCTCACTCCTGCTCACGCCAATCACAAAATCAGACTTGCCAAACACAGCCTTTCAGCCAAGGTGATTAGTGACAAAAATATCATCGGCTTGTAATTGGAGAGCAGCGAAAAACTAAGTGACACTGTCACAGAGAAGACTGGTGACCACTGGGACATGTGACATTAAATGTGAAGTGAAATCATTAGTTACACTTAAGCTACTCACTGCACAGACAGCTGACAAGACTAAAGAAAGAGTAAACCCGTGAACACAGACATGCATTTATCTCCTGTATCTCAAAATTATCTACGAGCCAAGGACGTCATTATTATTACGCAGAGGACTGCAGGGAGTTAAGACCTGTGAGGTTTAATGGCCATAATACTATATAATATGCCATATGGGGAGACTCATTTACTGACTGCTGTTCATCACTGAGCTACTGCCACAACACCCACGAGTAACTTTCAGTCTGAAATTGATACCAAAATGAAACCTGAATGCAAAGTAACAGTAGCTAATTAGACAAACAGATCATTGTACACACTCTGTGCAGAGGCCTCAGGATCCATGGAAACTGTGTAACATCATTTAGCTGTTCATTTGTCTACCAAGGAGCCCCCTCCAGTACTTTACAGGGAGAATTCACAATCAAAAACAAAAGCTTTTCAAAAAGGTTGGGAGTTTAATATTCCACATGAGCACTTGCTTGCTAGGGCTGGAAATGTCATCAGCATGCTAATTAACATTGCACTGTCTGTTTAGGGGTCTTTGGTCAATATATTCTCTCAATTAACCTTTGCTATCTTTGCCAGCCAAGCATTTCTGTTTCTATTCCTGTAGGCTTGAATTCATACTGGGCAGATTCATGAAATAAATCTTTTAACAGTGAAGTCCAATGCAGATTCCCTGTTTTAGTAATTCAGGAGGTCTATAAAAATACAGAGGTTGTCGTTTGAATAAAATACAATAAAAACAAATTAAGGGAAGCATGGTGACAGCACATGGAATAGCTACTGTATCGGATGTTATAAAAGGCGTGTGTACATGCACCCAAGAATCACTGTTGTAACCTGACTGCTCAAAACATTTCAACAGTTTGAAACAGTTACAGAGAAGCAGCAGGCACAGTGCCAGGACCCTGAAACTGAAACAGGTATCATTGATTCATTGATATAATGATAAATTACACTGGTGTTTTTCATTCAGGACTAAACCTGTAAAGCTCATGGCGTTTTAGTGTTTTGAGTGTGTTTTAGTAGGCTTGTAGTCTTGATCTTGTTTCATGGAGACAGTGCTATGCAGCAGCTGAGTACAAAATGATAAAGAAAACAACATATTCAAAATCAGCAATAAAATTATAGGCAAGGAACAAGGATAACTTGTCAACATGTACAACACACAGGTCAGGAGAAAAGGTACACAGCTTGCGTGTTTATGTGTGACATGCCATGTGTGTCTGCGTTGCTATTGTTAGGGATGTGTGGTTGTCATTGTGCTGTGTATGTCCGCACCTACACTGACGTTCTTTTGCAACCAAGCTCCTCATGGAAAAGTAAAGTAACTTTGACTCTGACTTTGAAAGTACATTTTGATTCTGATTCTGAAATCTAACAATGTCTGGCTATATTCAGCCATGTCTGCACTACATACTGTTTCCACTACCGTTAATCCTCTGGCATGTTTTTGGACTTATCAACACCTTCAGATGCAGCAGCAGCAGCAGCAGCAGCAGCAGCAGCATCACCTACCCAGATTGGCATCTAGCTTTGGAAAAGCAAGATTAATGCAATCAGATTTGTGATCTGTCTAAAGCAGGCTGATACATGTGATAAATGGATCAGAAAAGATGTCTTACTAGACAGACTCCCGAAATAATCTAGCAACCCTTGCATATCTTGCATGTAAAAATCTGTTATAATCCCTGTTTACACACTGCTCTTTCTTAACCATGGAAATGTGAAAGAGAAAATCAAGGTAGAAAGCTACAAATGATTTTTTTTTGTTTTTAACTTAATGTTAATGTTTTATTATTTTTGTACTAATTCATTTATGTTTTTTATTTCTTTGTTTTATATTTCTTTCACTTAATCACTTCATATTCCAAGGTCAAATCGTAACACGACATCACATGTTTTTATAAATGTATATGTAAATATATTTCAATATCATTTTTATTTTATATATTTTCTGTTGTGAAAACAAGAGCTGATACATTGATGTATGATGACTGGATGTATGATTTTCTTTGGCTCAATGAA
>OMNW01001218.1:5020-19110 GCA_900303245.1 Selene dorsalis | reverse complement strand
TTCTATGGCTCAATGAAACATATTTGAAACAGAATATTTCACTACAAGTGTACTGCACGGGGGGAACATGCACATGATAATTTGGTGTTTTGATTGTTGGTGGATAGCACCATCTAACACATTGGTACAAAATGTCCGGGAAGTGTTTTACTTGGGTTCGGAAATGATGACTATGAAGGCCATAGCATATGATTCACGTTTTGTTTCTCATCAGTCTACTCATTGAACTCTCGTGTCCTTGTCCAGTTATCTAATCAGGTTTTTTCCAATGACTAAATATAAATGAAAGGACATTAAACCACATTAGGATTTTATCCAGATATGAGTCACTTTCAAAGCCAAGTGTAAGAGGGACCAATGAGGCTCCCTGTTTTGGCAACGGCACTCACTTTGACACCAGGGAGAAGGCTTCAGCGCACACAGCCGGACATGGCACCAGCTTGATCATCACATGTTCTGCAGCAGCCTGGAAATGCGCCCGCGTCACTTTCTCCAGCACTGAGGCCAGGGTGGCCACATCACCAGCCTTTGTGCTTGGGTCTCCGCCTGCAGTGTCCAAGATGTTCCCCCCGTGCACCACGAGCAACAGCACATGGGTTTTACATTTCCTCTGCAGGAGAGTTCAGTTAGAGTGGGAAAAAAAAGACACTTAAAAGGAGAAACTCAAAGGGAGGGAAGGAACAGAGGGAGCATCATTTTCTGAATGCAGTGAGGTTGCGTAGCAAGACAAATACCCAGGTCCTTCTACTTGTTCCTGGCTGCTCATAAATACAAAGAACGTAAAGGACCTTTGTAATGATCCTACCTCTGTGTCCTCCAGTCCTTCAATGCTGCTCTGAGGGGCACAGCGAGGACCACCCAGCTGGTACAGACCCTCTGTGAAGTGTAAAGTGTAGTAAAAGGGAGAAGAGAGGGAAGAACAAAAACAGAGAGAGAGAGAGGGGGAGGAAAAGAGTCACTGTGGGAGCCACTTCACCCAGATGCATCAATAGCAGAAGCAAATTTGATATCGATCTGTGAATTTGGTCAATATTACTAATGCCTCTCCATGTCTCTTCACTTTTACTCCAAACTGGGTGATGGGCTTAGGTGCCCTTAGACTCTAATAGCATAAGCATATGATTCAGAAGTCAATACTGAGAGTAAACAGCTGCAGCACAGTTGTTTTTCTGCTGCAGTATCTATGACCATCACATGTAATTGGATTCTGGCTTCTGTGATGCAGAAAAACAATGGACTTCTTTTCTAGGCACAAAAGATGAACAGATGGGGACATTTTTATCCAAACTGGAACAACTAAAAGCATCTCTCTCTCTCTCTTTCCCCCGATGCAGTGCAGCATATCATGGGAACCTGGCCAAACTCATTACCCTCTCCGGAAGCCTCTGCACCCTGTGTCATCTTATTCCTGAGCTCTCTGTTGTCTCCCTTTCTATTTTCTCTCTCTCCAGGCTCAAGGCATGGCTCCGTGCTTTTCTAGCTATGGTTGTTTACTTGGCCTCCTCGTCCGGGACCGACTGTCATGGGAGGCTTGCAGCAGACTCACGCACTGTCAGCTCCCTTCTTCTCTGTTCCCAGCCCACAGACTGCCTCCAACTGCCGGCTTGTCTAGAACAGCTCAGCACTCACAAGGGACTCAGCCCACTGCTCTATTTTGGTCACAAAGTAACAGGAAATCAATGGAGAGAGATTTTCTTCTTTTCTGAAAGAGGGGAGGCAGGACAGAAAAGTTCCTCCAAAAACCTTGTCAAGTATATTAGTGTGCAAACACTGTTGGAGAGACAAACATAATGGGGTGTGACAAGCAAGCAGAAAAAAACAGGTTTTGTTTGAAAATACTAGTATTTGTGCTTATTATTTGTAGGACAGGATCATTAGTGTGATTTTGAAATCCATGTCTGATCTCAGCACATTTATTACATCTAACATTTGACACAAGAGTCAAATCTGTGTTGTGAATGCCAACTTTGTTCTGTGTGCTTCTTTTTTGCACTGCTGTTCCCTCCTGCACAAGCAATGTGATACGAAGATGTAGCCATATGCACTATTTCATATACTTTTTTCCAGAGTTTTTGTCTGTGGGTTGAACAAGGTCACAAGTTCATCAAGTTTATATTTCTGTTGAGTTGAGCATGAAATGACAAAATGTGTAACTCACGTAGTGATGCTATTTTTTTTATGCCAAATGTATACAAATACATGACAGTTACTAAATAATTTTTGTTTACCATATGCTGCTTTAATTTTAATATCATGTTCTGCTAAACATCTACAAATAAAATAATTTCATGTGGGTTCAACAAATGTGTTCAAGAAATTTCTATTTGACCATTTTCACACAAGCAAAATCCCCTGAAACAGCATGTGTGGTGTGAAACTGACAAGTGAAACCCAGACAAATAGAGTTATTTTAGGCAGGTTAGAGCAGCGCCTTAAAGCAGACAGCTGAAATCGGTTTCATTACAGGTTTCACAGACTACAATTCCTGTGGCTGATTGACTGGAATATGATTTCTCTGGTTTGGAGGGCAGGAAATGCTCCAGCTACATTCAGTGTAGTTTAAATTCATCATTCAATAAAAGATATAAAGTCTATGGATCTTGACTCAGTAACAATGTTATCCTTAAACAAATTGTGTTAATTACAGTAAGTGCAATAAAAAGTGCAAACTTGTTTTATCACTAAATAGAGGATAGACTGTTCAATAACATACACATCCAGTATAGAAAAGCCTTGCATTTCACATTCAGCATTATATTAGAAAATGTACTGAGCACCAATCTGCAGCAAACGGCTGCGTTCAGCAGATTGTACGAAAGACAGTCAGTTGAAACAGCAGACCTGCACTCACCTCATCATTTGAGTGAGCAGCACACATGCTGGGATGCTCCCGAATTGTGAGACATTTGTCTGATATTGGCCTAAACTGACAGAATCATATTTCTGTTAGTGCAGCTCAGTGGTTTAAACCGGCTTCCTATGGTTACGAAGCCAATTGTTTTTTCTTCCTGCAGCAGATTTGTGCTGCTGCAAGAGGATTCTCGTAATCCATCTGCTTTTCTGTTTTCATTTCTTGCGCCTCCTCTCAGAGGTCTGAGTCCTACCAGTGAATATGTTTTATGAAGCTTAGCAGTATTTAGCAGCTCTTTTTTTGCGTCCATTCTCTCCCAACAAATTACCTAACCTAGAAAGCACCTATTGTTCAGTGGCATCACTGTCATTTCCAGTGGCTTAAAGCCCACTCAGACACACGGTTGCAGCAGGTGCACATAGTGCACTTGTTATCATACTGCAGTCTGACATATTTCTTAACTTACCTATGAAAGAGAGGAGGGGAAAACTGACCATTAGGGATGTGAAGGATGAAGGGCTCTACAGAGAAGTCTACTAGAGCTGAATGAGAAGGGATGAAATATCGATGTATTGATCTTTGTTTGGATCCCTCTTGTGTGTCATTTTGTGAGAACAACGCCATTTTCCCATAAAACTCTGTTTTTGTCCCCAGCATACACGGTTTTTGTTGTCTGTTTATCTCTCTCTCTGTCTCTCTCTCTCTGAATGGCCTTCCTCTCAGGTCACGACCACTTCTATCGCCATCACACATTTGTCACCTTCAGCTGAGCAGATGGGAAAAAGACAAGAGCAGGAAGATGAGAGTGGGAGGCAAAAGACTGCATTCATCATCAGTGAGATTGGCTTCCAGACTACAGATTTATATCTTCCCAGTAGGGGAGTATGAAAATGGCAAAATGCCCTCAAAGTTTCCAGCCTGCTGGATTGTGAATCGACTCATTAGAGAGCTACAGTATCACAGTGAATTATCCGTCTCTCTGGGAAGACGTGCACAGAAACCAGCAGCGTTGGCTTCTTCCAGCAGGTTGTTTTTGCATCCAAACCTTTATCTTAATTTAAGAAGACATGCCTCAGTTTCAAGCAATGTAAGATGAGGTTTACAATGCAGAACAAAGCCTCTGATTACATTTGTGGAGAATGATTATGGACACTTTTTAGTACACCACAGGACAATAATCAATAATAATGGTAATGGTTATAACATGACACTGAATACGCTCACAGTTTTACAGCAAGAAGTGTTTTTTCTTTGTTGTTGTTGTTTTTTGCAATAACCAGCTGTGGCTATCAGGTGTCACTGCCCACCCAATAAATATCAGACCAATATGTAGTCTTTTTGCTCTATTTCTGGTCTCCACTGAGAGTAACATCTGGCTCGGTAACTGCTAAATTTCCACCAGATTGTTACTGCTAGAGAGGTCTATTCATTACAGAGTTTTCACCGCTCCATAGGGCTGAAGGTGACTACATATTTGGATGATAGCTCAATTAGTTCATAATATACAGTCACAAAATGAAAAATACATGTTTTCACTCACAAGAACAGTATTTAGATAAAGCTACTGATGGAATGGCCAAAACATAAACTATTACTTCTCTCTAAAGGGTAAGCTAAGATTATGGGAAAGAAAGTAGAGAGGTGAAGAGGTTATGTATCACTTTGTTGTGATTCCACAGTGTGTGTTGAGAAGTAAAACAGGTTAGGGGTGCTCATTTGGAGGAATGCTGTCTCCTAACCGGGTGAACACCCACTTCTGACCCCTGGCACAGTACAGGCATGCTAACACGCTCAACCATCTGTTCACTGCTGTCGGCATCAGGGTCCGTGTTGGCCTACTACTCTAAAAGACCCCAGGAGACGCCACCAGCTCCTGTGCATGAAAACCTGCCGACCCCTCACACACACAAACACACGTGAGCAGCACACACTCACATACATGGACACACCATATGGCAAAGCGGCACATAAAATGACTCAGACACATATATTCAGACACACAGTCTGTTCCAAACAATCCCAGCTGCTACCTGTCTGTATGCTGTGGCTGCTGTACTGCAACAAACCAAATACACAAACAAAATCCTACTGTAATTAAGATCTTGTTCACTTAATCTAAAGGCGGCTGTGGCTCAGGAGGTAGAGCGGGTTGTTTACCAACCGGAAGGTCGGTGGCTCTTCCAGTCCACATGTCGAAGTGTCATCGGGTGTGTGAATGTGTGTGTGAATGATTAGCTTTCAAGCGCTGTAGCTAAGAAAAGCGCTGTATGAATGTGTGTGTGAAAGGGTGAATGCGACAAACAGTGTGAAGCGATTTGAGTGGTCCTAGTGACTAGAAAAGCACTATAACAGTGCAAAAATCAGTGTTTGACTTTACTGGCAGCAGCCCCTGACAACGGTCAAATATAGGTAGCCTTGGTAAGCCTTGCCACCTGTTGCCATATACAGCATGTGCATGTTGACACAATGAGTACAAATGTTTAATATATCTATGTACATGTACCTGCTTATAAATACAAGTAACATATTCATGAATTTTGTTGTAATCAGAGAGATTAGTTTTACATCAGATATAACAAGCTCCAACATGTGCAGCATCTCCAGTGAGTCATTATTAAACCTGAGCAAGCAGCAAAATTATTGTGAAATATGTTTCTGTATTGAATTGGCAACAAGCTCCAACATGTGCAACATCTCCAATGTGTCATTATTAAACCTGAGCAAGCAGCAAAATTATTGTGAAATGTGTTTCTGTATTGAATTGGCATCAGTGTACAGCGACACTCAGTGTTTTAGTATCAGTTTGGAGAAAAAAAAGGAAATCAGGTACATTTTATTTCTATATAGATCACACATTTGTCACAGGGGGGTTTACAGTTTGTAAAACAAATAACTTACTATTAGATCCTCGATTTGTATGAGAAAAATATATTCAATAAATAATTAACCAAATATAGCACACAACATATATTATTCTGAAAATGGAAGTGGAATAAGTTGAAAGGTTTAAGTGGTATTGATGATTTCTCCCCTTAACTGCTGTGCGATCACAGTCACTTCATGCCACCTCTGCAGTGCACAAACACCCACAAAAACACTCAATCAACATTTGTTAAGGGTCAGGGAGTGTGTTAAACATTAGTGGGGGAAATCTATGGGGAGCTGGGAGATGTGACACATCTCAGATATGCCCCAACCCCACAGGCTGTAAAAATAAGAGATGAGGCAGAATAATACTTCAGATGTGGAGTCTTCAAGGCCCGGGCACTTCTTACAATCATGTCCCCTCCCCCTTGTTTGTTGTTTGCCGGCTTTAAGAAATTTGTCCCTCCAGCTCCAAAGCCTATCTGGACACGTTTGCTTTCACAAGAAAGATGAAACGATTAATGGGAATTAAAATGAGAGATCATGTCATGCCTTAGAATAGACTTAACCAGGGGGGCGTGGCAGACAGAAAACACATGAGTTTCAGACCTTAAATTTATGTTTTCTGTCTCTTTCTCTCCACATGTGTTGTTGAATAGAGCTACAGGGTGCATGCAGAAAAGAGAGCTCTGGTACTTCACAGGAAATGGAAAGTCATTCTCCCATTCAGTATATTTCTCTCCAGATCACTTTGTGTGGAATTAAACTCTCATCATATATTATGTTACCAAGAAAAAAATGGTCCATGTTGGGTTGTTTGGCAGAGCTTATCTCTTAGTCATCTCCACCAAACTGTCTGCTTCCACTGACATAGCCATTTTAGCTAATGTTATCCCAGCTTGGCAGCACACACCAAGGAAGAAGCCAAATCTGGAATCGGGAGTTTTTGTTTATCATGGAGTCAGTAATTTTCAAAAGAGATCAGTTATGTAACATGGCTATTTCAGGTCTGACTACATTATACAGCATCAGCCAGTGAATGAAGTGGGGAAAAAAAATGGCAATGAAAAGAACACAGCATAAACATACCGATAAGAATGTTTGCATAGTGAGCAGATGGGGAGCCTGAAAGACACTGGAGCCGTGGCTAGATCACAGGATGTAACAATGAGCAGAGATGAAGAGTACAGTGGAAAATAAAGGGCAGCTGTGTTGCAGGCATTCCTCCCTGTCAATGAGGTTTCCCTCACCGTAAGCCGTCTCTATTGACAGAGAGAGTGTTTACAGTGGCCTGTGGCTTGTGGGGTAACAAATGTAGCAAGATAGAGCAGGAAAAATATGATGATAAGGTGATGCGATGGGAAGGGCGTGAAGGAGCAAAAAAGGGCCAGGGGGAAAAGCACGGTTACAGAAGCTGAGGAGAACAAAGGGGGGAATGAAGGAATAATCAAGAGCAGAGGGAGAGGGGTTATAGACCCAGACGCGCTTTTGAGGAACCGACAAATGCATGGGGATCAAAGGGTAGTGGATGTTTCAGCTCCGACTCAGATCAGTCCAGCTGAACCTTTAAGGTTTCCCACACATCACATTTTCTCTTTCCATCTAGGGAAACCACCCACTGCTCTGACCTCCACAACAGCACAATCTGATCCAGTCTTTTTCTCACCTTTTATCATAAACCCACTAACAATAAAACATAAGCAATGAGGTGCTTAGAGTGACTCATTTAGCATTTTCCTAGCACTTACAATAACACAGCATAACTGCAACAGAAACTGAGCAGACAATTTAGACACATCTGTAGGGAGAGAATGTGCTAATGACTAAATGCAGCAGGATTTTTAAAGGTCAGTGCTGACTTATTTTAGAGTTCAAAGTTCTATAATCAATATCTCTGTCTCCTCCATGGAATGGAAACATTATTCATACATCAATATCATAATTCCTCCTTCTTTATATTATAACCACTAATAAAGGCGTAGAAAACACTGGGTAATAAGACAAAGTAGGTAATTACATCCTGCAATAAACATATTCACTGATACTGACTGTGCTGAGCTAAAATCACACCATTTACTGGTCGAATCAGTTTCAGTCTGTTTACGCCCAGTTGCACCAGGCCAACTCTATGTCTTTAATATTCCTGTGCCGCTCCCAAGAGTGTAGGATGTAAACAAACATTAAGAATACAGAACCGCAGCAGGCTTATGCACATTTGTATGCAGCACCATGCTGTGGAGTTTCTATTTTTGGTTGAGTTTGACTGTCGCTACTTAACGATGAGAGACCAAGTGAGAGAGAGTGAGAATGTAAAAACCAATACTTTGACAGTCCAAGGAAAATTCTAAGCAGTGGTCTTGAAGCTTGAAAGCGAACTGGAAGCATCTCTCCTGTCTTCTCTTTCTTTGACTGGAACAATATTTCAGAGCAGCAATATTTGCGTCATGGATTTTTCAAGAAATCACATTTATGAAACATTACTAGTGTTTGCAAACGTGCTTTGCCACTTCAGACATGTGGTATGATTGAAATGTGAAGCACCTGCTGTACCAGACAGAGCCCCACATTGATTACACTGCAGCAGGAGGAACATCTAACCTGTGCCACCCTTTCTTTTGCATAAAGAATACTCATAATGTTTTCATACATTATAAAAGATGAAGAGATATGGTCTCAGTGGGTGTCAGTCTCAAGATACTGCCGGGACACTCTCACTACGTAATAATGTCTCAGTTCAGTGTCTCCCATTATGGCTGGATGCCAGTTTTAGACCCCTACAGACACCATATAAATCACAAACTCTATTTAAGGTAACATATCCCCTGTCATCTATAGCAGGGTTATTTTTTTTCAATGGCCAGTGAGTACACTTTACTTCTCAAGCACCACTGATGTGTGGACCAACTCAACAGACACCCTGTCATAAATGGAGTAATGGAGAATGAAGGCCCTCATTTATTTTGATCCCACATCTGAAGCAGGAGTCAAGAGCCTGGAGATTTGCAGTAACTGATGACTGCAAAATGCGGTCGTAGTCCTCCTGTCCTAGCTGCTCAACAACGCTCTTCAGTCACCTTATGCTTTGCAATATAAAACTGCTTTTATCCTTCTACCTTTGAGTGTGTTTTTTTGTCAAGCAGCCACATTTGACCAATATTTTCTCACCAGGCTATTTAGTTAAGTTTAGTGATAGTGTTACAGCTCAATTGTTTGGCCACAGCAGGCAGCTTAAGGAACTAGCTGGTGAACATGGTGGAGAATTTAGAAGCTGAGCGGCCAAATATTTCCCTCAGGAGTTGCTGAGACCAGAACAGACAAGGAGAATGAATACTGGGTTTAAATTCCTTATGTGGCTCCAAACACAACCTCAAATAAATGTGTATTTGGTAAGTAAGCAACTGTTTGTATACAAACAATTATATGGCAAATTAAAAATGGTAACTGTTAATATTATTGTGGAGCACTATAATAACTGACTAGTGTGGCTGCTGCAGTGGAGCACTAGTGTGTATTCACAATGTACCCACTTCTTCAGTTACTACCACATGACTTGGTACAGAATCCCTGCAGGAGTGAATTCTTTCATCTCTGCAGGACCAGACTACACTCCCACCGAACCACAGTGATTAAAAGCACCCACTCCAGTTTTTTAAACCTTTGGAGCTGACCTTCCACAAAGAGCAGACCATTTATCGGTAAACAAAAACCAAAGTGCAATGCTCTCTGCACATGACCACATGAGAGGAAAAGCCAGTTGGTCAATCAAAGGATGTAATTTTGTTCTACATGGTTCATTTGGCTCTACCTGTTTACTGCTGACATCGACACTGTTTCTTGTCCCCTGCTGTCCTTGTCTGCTTATGAGGAAAACCTATCAGCATTTAAATATGGATCTTCATTGACATATACGACATGTTGATAAGTAAAAACACAATTTAACTATCATATATTCTCATTGAGAGAGACACGAAAATTACAAAACATTATGGAAATTTACCCCTGACAATGATGACTGAATTTGACACTCTCACATGATATCCTCTGCTGTGGGAGTTGGACGATTCTATTAAGAACCAGTGATCTGCACAAATCCCAGGGGCTGATTTAGGATCTTTGAAGGCACAAACTAAACTTTTCTTATTGTGTCTGAGAAACACTGTGCTGTTAAATCTCTTGGTGAATGTAATTCAGTTACTGTGGTTGGATAATCACACCAGAGACTTCGATAAACGAATCTAATTAAATAACTTTCTCACAGGAAGAATTCATTAGGCGAATCACTTACTTTAAGTCAGTGTGAAGAGTGATGTGAAAATATGATGATATTCTTCCTGCCAGGACTGTTTGTTTGAAAAATATTTCTACGGCTCCACACGGGGAGGCACAGCATCTGTTCATTCTGCTGCTCAGAATGATCTGACTTACAGCGCACAAATGAAACAGATCAGGACGCTCTTTGATTTACTGAAAAACACGAGGAGCTTCTTCTCAAAGACAGGATTAGGAAAAGTCTTTCAGTGTGGGGCTCAGGCAAAAGTAAGGAACTGCGGTTGCCATGTTATTCCTCAGGACCTTGAAATCTCTAAAATCAAAGAAAATCATGTCCACCGAGTAAGGGTGAAAATCTTTTAATTTCATTTTAATCACTGAATTCTGTGTTGCCTCATTAACTGATCCACATCAGGGGAATTGAAGTGAAAGAATAAAGAAGCTGAGCATCCACATCTCTCAGTATCATTGGTAGTCTTGTCAGGTTTTGTTTGAAATTTGATGCTATACAATTGAAAAGAAAAATGAAAAACATCAGAACCTTTTCCCTGGCAAAGAGTACATTTAATTTTAACCGATTCTTTAGATGCGCAAAAAAGAAGTGAGGCGAAGAGCAGAGGACGAAGGCAGATATGCATGCGTTCCAAGATCAGTGTTTCTTCCTCAGGCATCAGTGAGCAGGGAGGAGCACTGGGCTTGAAACACACTGCATATCTGCAAGTTAGATCTCAGGCACCCTTCTGTTTATCTTGTGTTCACTATGTGCCTCTGCTCACTCATGCTCGTCTAAAGCCTGAATAACAAACCGTTCACATTTCAGGAGCAATGACCATCGAAACTGTTTCACTTCAAATCGCAATTTGTGTTTGGTTTTGAGATAGAAGCCTGCATGAACTAACCCCTTTGATACGGAAGGACTCAGTGTAATGTGAAAGGGTCACTCACAACACTGAAACACCAAGGAAATGACACCCACTGCAGGTCTGTGAAGTTTTTAGCCTCTTTTAGCTCATTGCTTTGGTTTTGCCTTCCACACATTTACAGCTCTCATTGACCTTTAAACCCCAGTATCCCATTTCCTGCAGACAAGCTTTGATAAGCTAAGTGTACGCCACCTGCTTAGCACTGAATGATAAAAAGACAAATAAATAACAAGCGAAGGTCAAGAGGGTATTTTTATCAAGTGGTTAGTGAGGTGACCAGGGCTTAAAAGATTAGTAAATATCAGACACACTGTATATCAAGTGGCCATGATCCTCTGCACGAGAACACAACAGCATTAACCAGTGCAATCAGGAAAAATGTGACAACACCTAACATGATAACATCAACGTATATAGTAAGATTAACATGTAAACAACAGATTACTTAGCCTTTCTGAGGTTGATTTGCTGTTCCCTTCAAAATTACTCTGTGATTTCCCCTTTCTGTTGGTGTCCTTGAAGGACGGATGTGTTGGATCATAACATGTTGCGGTTTTCCCCCTCCAGCAGGTGTTAGCGTTTTTGTGAATTTTTTGCCAGAGTAAAGCAGAGTGCCAGAGCAGTGATGGACCGCAGACAGACTTCAGAGCACGCTGTGGAAATGCACTGATTGACTTGAGCGATACATAAAACCCCAGCAAACGGGGTAGAGCTGCTCTGACCAGTGTTGAGCAGCATGTGCAGCACACTGTCTTAGCTGAGCAGGTAACCGGGATACCTGCTGTCATTTATTGGGCTGGAAGTGCGTGCTATGGCAGAGAGCTCAGGTGGGACACTCGGGTCACGTTTGGATCTAAACGCCCTGAAGAGAGGGATCAAAGACAGGGTGATGGCAGCAGTGACGTACTAGAGAGAGAGAGGAGAGGAGAGGAGCGCACTGGAGGAGAGACGTGTGGCGTGCGTAACGGCGCTTAAAGGACTTTTCAAAACGCCTGAAAAACGGCTACAGGTTGCTGGAATGGCTCAGACGCAAGGAAATGCAGAGATAAAAGAGCATTTGCCCTGGCAGGTATTAACTCAATAACCGCAGCCATTTGTGCGCAAAGCTGTGCCAGTTAAGACTTTCCTTTCAGACGTGCTAAATAAAGACGCAAAAATTGCCACTGCAGTCTGTTTCAAGTCTGTTTGCATCTACTCTTCCCAATATTTTGCATGTTCTGGCAGAAATTCCCATATTTGCATTTATAGACAAACATGCTGAATGGATTGCGCATGCTATTTTGCCCATTTCGGAAACGCAATCCTCAGTTTTCCAGGTTAGTAGATGGTTAGTAGATCAAGCTTCAGCATGTGTTTGCACAATGTGTTGTAATCCAATGATGAACTGACAGCGACAATCCAGTGTTGGCGTGAATGTTGTTCTCAATAAAATGAAATCTGTGTTAGTGGTTTGGGCTCTCTCTGCCCCCTAGTGGCCAGAAAGGTATTTAATGTGGCTTTAAATAGAAGCTACAGTCCATTTACAGTCTACCCACCATTATCATCATTCAGTGGGTTACTCTCACTCTCATTCCAGGCAATTTGAACCTTCATTATGGATGTCTAAGCAAGCAAAATACACATCTCTGCTGTGCACACGAGTGTATGTGTGTGTCTGGGTGTCATTATAAATCTGTGAGTATATGTGTGTGTGTGTGCGTGCGTGTGTGTGTGTGTGTGTGTGTGCGTGTGCGCAGGCTGTACCGTGTGACTGGGCCTCCATGTGTCCCAGAGTTTCGATCTGCTCCACCAGGTCATTTGAGTTCCACTGACTCATGCCCAGCAGAATGGCGCTCTTCCCCTCCATAACATCTGCTGGGACACACACACACACACACACACACACACACACACACACAGAGAGAGAGAGAGAGATGAGTAAGACAGAGCAGCACAGGCAAAATCCTATTCCTCTGTTCCTCTATCAGTAATGTGGCAACTCATTGATCTTGAAGCTCAAACTGATCAAAGCTAAACAACATTAAAGGCCTTACAGATCTACAGTTCAGACTGACATCTCCCTCACTCTTATATTGGTTTTGCAGCACCTGGCTGGGCGGGCAGTTTCCCCCCTTGGCAGAAGGTGCACACACCATCTAGTTTGTAGCAACTAAGCATGCTCTCAGCTTCATTTAAATTTGGTTTGCCAGACAGTACACACCTTGCTTATGCTAACCTGAGCAGACAGCTTAATGTGCAGTAAACAAAACAACAAAATGCCAGAAGAGAGCCAACAACATGGCAAACAACAAAGTCTAGTAAACACGAGTTTTTCGCATGGCTTGTCAAATGGAATAACAATTGTTCCGCCTTTGCCGACACTTGCAGGCTGGCCAAAGATAAAACTTAGAGTATATTGCCCCGAATTATGTTTGCAAAGATTAAATATACCCTAAAGTCAGAGGTCTGGCATGTTTATTAGGCTGATGTAGCAGTTATTGATCTGTTTCTACTAATCCACCATCCACTGTGAGAAGATTATTGCAATTTCAGCCATGGTACCCGAGTGTGTTTTATTATTAGCTGATAGAGATTCAGTGTTGCTGCATCATGTGCTGCCTGCACTCCATTTAAAAAGGTGCCCTATGGGGTTTTCTAGTAAACATACACTGTTATGTTTACATGATGATTATTTGAAAGTGAAAGTGTTTTTTTGTTTTTTTTACACTTCATGAAACCTGTAGTGTTAACGTCCATGTTTATATCAGCTATCAGTCTACCTCTTCCCTTTAGTGAAGCATTGATATGTTGGCCATCAAGGGCAGAGCCATTATGAATGTGTGTCCTTATAGCAGAGCATGAGATACAAACAGAATAAGCACTTGCTCATCAAACATACAGAAACTTACAGAAACATTATTCAAAGAAACCCTCACTATAGCCCCTTTCCACTGCACAAACATTGGGGTAATTTTTTTACGGGCAGAGGCAGTTGACGCATGTCTCCATAGCAGGACCTGCCCCTGAAGGACAATCTACTGGAACTATTACAGGGGATTAGGGATTATCAAGTCCCTGCCTCAGGGTAAGTCAGGCATGTCAAACTCATTCCTCAAGGACCGGTGTGGCTGCAGGTTTTTGTTCCAACCAACCAAGAACACACTGTTTGACCAATCAACTGTCTGAAGACTGAGATCAGTTGA
>OMNW01001214.1:44099-60676 GCA_900303245.1 Selene dorsalis | reverse complement strand
GAGGCCAGCTGCAAAGTTAAGGCCAGTTTCAGGACTTCACAAGTCTGCTGTCAGTGAATAAAAGGTTTGCGTGCGCGTGTGGTATTGATTTGATTTTGCTCTTTGAGTTATACCTCTATTGTCACCGTGGTGGTGACTTTTGCCTCAATGTCAATGTTAAGTTTAATGCTTACCAATGTCACATCACCGGGTTTTAAAGTATCAGTGGAACAAGGGGAAAAATATCAAGTAAAACAAAACTCCGCAAAGGTATTGCCTTCGCAGAGCGACCCAATGTAATCCCAATGAGAGTGATGCGGCTTTCGGTGATACTGTCGCGTGTAGCGGGGCTTCGCTGTGCAGCATCTCTAACTTTCCCATGTTTTTTCTCATGGCTCATTCACGTTAAAGAAAACACCTAACATCATAATAAACCATCCAGCATCCAGCTTAGAGCTACACCTACCAGCCTTAAGTGTGGTAGACTGGATTACTGGCATCGTCTTTTCCACATCATAACTCGTAGCACTCCCGCGTGTGCGAAGAGCAGTACACGCAGAGGAGGGAGGGTTGGCAGTTCGATTGACACATCACGATCCAATTGGCTTGAACTGAAACTACTGATTGCACGTCGCATAGATTTTCATTTTTGTGAAAAACCATTCAATTAAGTGTTTTCAATCGGATTGCGAGGAGCATTTCAAGCAATTAAGTAAAAACTGCTCCAGAAATAGATCTTCAACCCTACCATTACGTAACAAAGCTTGGCTGCATACGGTGATATATATTTTTAAACTTAAATCATTTATTCCTGTATCTCTGATCACATTTTTGTCCATGATGAATTGCATGATTCCCCTTCACTAATGTATTTTGTCCTCTATAGAGGACAATCATATAACAATAAATGTGCAATAAATCTTTGTTTTCTCTCACTGCATTATCACCTTCACCTAGACTAATTGGATTCACCTCAGATTTTAATCCCCCTGCAATGTGGTGCTGTTTGTTAGGTCCTAGTCTGGGATGAAGTGGACAGATCGTCATGTTTTGAGTAGCTTGTCCAATCCACTGTCAGGTTCCAGGGAGCAGCGTTGTCTTGTGAAAACCTCCTGCTTATGCTGCCTGTGCTGAAATCAAATGTCAGTTTGCACTTCAAATTCTGCAAACCTATCATTGAACATCTGTAAAATTAGATATTTCTGAAGCACTAATGGAGCAGCACTGAAATTCAAGGGCTGTTAAACAACTCCTGAACATTTGTGCATGCAATGCACTATAATACAAGTCCATACACACCCTGTGAGTGAGTATGTTCCTGCATGTGCCCTGCCTTCATAAACATTTTGGCCCCCTCTGTTTTTCATCAGAATGTCTGTTTCAGACCGAGCAGAACAAGAGACACAGGCAGAAAGCAAGAGGGTAAGAGAGGGAGAGACCCCGCTGCATCCCAATCAGCCCGGCTCACTGAGGCAGAACTGTGCCTAAAACACTGGGTCTGAGGTGGTCTCTGCTTCGCCCTCCCATTTCCAATTCACAGGCATCACAGTTCAATGCAATTCAAATAATAATAACAAATGGGGTAAAACTGGAGGGATATGTGCAGCATGCTGAGCTTTTTCAATACACTGCATGACTCCTGCACATTAAAGTGGTGAAGTCTGGGAATGTAAAAGAGAGTGAGGGCAGGTTCAGCTCAACCAGGCAAGATTTTTCTTTGTCATAATACAGTTTTATCAGGCTAATCATGACGGGTCTTATCTCTCCTAATTTTATTTTATGCCGTATCAGCTAAAGTAAATTTCTGGTGTTAGTCAAGGCTGTTGTATGCATGAAGCACAAGCAGAAACCTGATATAGTCTCTACAGTGTGACAGCCCTGCTAACTTGTCTGCTTCTCTTTGCAGTTCCCTTTAGGGAGAACCTGAAGAAGCGGGCCGTCCAAACCACTCCACACCTCAGGGTGTGGTCTCACATAATAAAAGGCCACCGCAATCAGTCTGCTCACTCCCTTTGGTGGCTAAGCAGCTAACTGCCAAGATGGCCTACACCCTGGTGTAGTTTTGGTTTCTATTCTCTTATGCCGATTTCCCACTAAAATTAGTGGGTTTTTTAAACACAGGTTGACTCGCTTACAATCGGCATAGGGCTCCTTTCCCACTGGCCAAAAAACTCACGTCTTATCTCCAGGTGGCGACCTGCGTGGCCATTCACCCCCACCACTGCGCATCTAGAGATGTCATCACATTGATGACAACGTCACTGCAATAGAAAACAGTGAAGAAAGCAGCATGGAACCTAGTGAGGCAGTAGTCAGTGTTCTTTCCCATTCCCTGGCGCTGAACGTCCTCTTCCCCACTGATCATGAGAAGCTCTCTTATCTCGCTGTCTTCACCAGTAGTGTGCCATGTTGATTGAGTGCAAGCAAAGCGTCTTGTACGATGTCGCGACCGGCGTGACATCATGTATATTAGCGGGTTAACCCAGGTGTAATATTCCCACTGCAAGCAAGCCAATTAAAACCTGCGTCGAGTGCAGAGTTGTTTGATGCAGGTCGTCACGAGTCGGTGGCCCTTTCCCACTGCGGTCAGAAGCCGACTTTTAGCAGGTTTAAACGGGTTTTTTGGCCATGATTTTACCAAAGTATTTGGTTTATTAAATACAATGCATAGCAATACAAGTCTGGTTGAAACAAAGTTAAATCTCCTGCATAGAGAAGCTTGAAAAAGACACTGTAGCAGCATGACAAGGCTGAGGGAAACACTTTGATACTAATATCTATGTATTAAAGCTCAAGATCTTTTGCTGGGCATTTTCTTCGTTTCATCTCCTGGTTTCTATTACCGTCCACATTCAACAAATTAAGGCAAAAATACCCAAAAATTATCTACACAAAAGGATTAGAAAGAATGCCTTCCCACAAACACATGTTGGAATGTTTTCCCAAAAATGCTGCATGTGCTGTTAAGGGAAGCTGCACTGTGAAATCGCATGTGTCTGTAATTGGACCATAATTTGTGCATACATGCTTTGGCAGTTGCAGAAGGAAGCAGCAGTAAATAAAAACCTGCTGCAGTCTGTGCACAATCGATTCAGGCTACTCTTCCTATGGCATTTGGCGTTTTAGTTGGATCTCATAGAGCTCAATTAGATGTGCACACACTGATATTCAACACTACTTTTCCTCAGTTGGAGTCTGCTTGCATGCCCAGGTCGCTGCATCTTCAGTCTTTCAGTCTCGCAGTATCGTGTCATGCTTTCAAATGAATACAGTTGATTCAGTGTGTCACTGGTGACACAATTATCTCAGGGAAACTGTTTAATCCTGTGAAATTGTAGAGTGCACGGCATGGGACAATTCTCCTCTCCACACCTCTCCTCTGTGTCGCACGCAAGCACAGACAGAAACAGGCATGCCCAAATGCAATTCAAGCAGCTGGCAAATTGAAAACAAATTTCTGTCCAATTTCCACACAATAAAAACGGTGGCTGTGGTAATCTGGGCAAAGACAGCACACAAAGCCAGGATCAATCTACTCTCTAATCCCATTGTGTTTCGTGTACCTGCTTACAGTGGCTGGGGCTTGTATCCCCATTTCCACTGCATTCAACCTCCATTATTAAGCACCTGTTAGAACAAGCGCATTCACCTGAAAGGAAAGCACTCCAGGCTATTAGACCTTTGCCTAGAGGAAAAGTCGGGTTCATGAATGTCTTTATTGAAGTGTAAAAGCCTGGCTTTGGTTTCAAAACCCACTCAATACAGTCTGAATGACTCTGCACTGCCAGTATTTTACAGGATATTGCTTACTTGCTCATACACTTTATTACTACTACAGGTTGCTCCTGTTTTTCTTCTTTTTTTTAATTATTATTCTAGATCTACAAGTGGTAGATCTGTTTCGTACAGTCAAAGTATAATAGATACCATAAATGGAAAAATACCAGTCTCACTAGCATCTTTCTCTTCTGGTGCTTTTCTGTGTGTATCTAACCTTCAGGGAATGAATAGTGTAACCATGTGAAGCACAAGGATGAACACATGGCTTAGAGAAGTAACTGTGAAGCATATTAGCTGTGTTTTTACTCCAAAAAAAGTACACTTTTCAAAAGAACTTTAGTTGTTTCTTTTGTCACTTTCTAGAAGAAAAGCCTTTTGATAAGAATAAGGGGTAGATAGGGACCATTAGGTTTAGAGATGACGCTTAAAACCAGTGTTTCAGAAGAGGGAATCTTTCTGTCATCTTTTGTTTTACAGCCTCTTTGAGGTTCTCAAAAACCCAGTGGAGTTGTTTTGGATCATCTCCCAATTTGTACTACTGCTCCATTTTTGTCTCCTTTTTTTTCTTTTGAAGGTGAAAAAAAACATATGCACCAAGGCAACAACAAACAACAGAATCTATATTTCCAATTCATTTACACTGCACCTGACTGTATGATCAGTTGTAATTCATCTATGATCAACTTGATCGGAGTGTTTCTCTGTCTCGTCTGGCTAAACTATCACTCTGGGAACTCACTGGTGTGAGCTTTCCAATATTGATATACAACATGGTGATTGTAATGAAGAAATTAATTGATGATAACATCCTCATCTAGGCAGGAGAATATGTCTTTTTCCACACAAGCAAATGCATCAGAATTGAAGTGACCCAAACTCAGACCTCATCCAGGGAGAGTGGGTGAATTAAATCAGAGCATGTCTAGCATGGCTGCCGCAGCAGCAGCTCCTCATCATCGATCTGTCTGGCAGGCTTTTTGCCAATGACAGGCACGGCGCTTTCACCAAAGTCATAAACAAACAAGTATTCACCACCCCTACATAACTGAGCAGTAAGTAACACCCCAACAAACTCAGCTCTCTCGCCGCTATCTGTCTCTTTTCCCTGTCAGTGGTATCAAGCCTATTTCTCAGTGTGCAGCTCTGTCCTCTGAAGTGGTACAGGAGCTTCACCAGGTGCTGCAGTCGCCTGGCAGAGGTGAGGCAGGCACTGCCACAGATGGGAACAGCAGGTATAGTGCCCAACCAATGTGTCGGCCCTGATAATGCTGCGTCAGGCAGAGCTAAGCCATGCTCAGCGAGGCTGCCAGTGCCCTAACTGGCTGGCTTGCCTCAGCTTGCTGTTTTGTCCCTCTGTGCCTTAGTGATTTCTCCCTGCTGAGGAGGAAAGAGGGTGCAGATTCTGTTGATTAAAAAGAAATACATGTTTACTATGTGACTTGTACCGCTTCCTGGCACAAAATGCCAACAACATCAACATTCCTCAGTCTGCTACTGACTTCTTAGTCAAGTCAACCAGAGAGCAAAATCACAATTCAAAGAACACAGACAAACCATTTCTAAATGACTTTCCCCTGCTCCAAGCACTTTAAGACCCGTGTTCTAGTTTAGACACTTCCTCCCTCATTGTCTTGAGTGTTGATGATGAATGATGTTGTTGAATGTGTCATGATAGGCTTGATGAGCCTGTCCTATTGCTAGTTGGTTCTCTAAATCAGAAAGACACTTTTCTTGTTAATGTTCTTGAAGGACACAATCAGTGTGTCTTGGCCAGCTGCTAAATGTTCAGATCCTCAAACAGCTCTGGTCACATTTGGGAACCTTTCTGAAAATGTATGAACTATATGGACTAAGATCAACTGAACCAATGTAAATAATATCAAAAGGACTGTTAAGGTGTGCCGAGTACCATAACAGCCTGCTAGTATTGCATCCCTTCACTTCTTTATGACAGTCATGTCAAAAAAAGCTGATTGTGACATCACTAATTATGCGAATGGTGAAGGAGAACTGGGTATATTTTTGTCACCTGGCTTATTATTAGACAGATAAGCTTTCTGCCAAAAACTGCCTAAATCAGTTTTTAACCAGGGGCCATGAGGTGCTGCATCTTGGTGCAGAAAGGGGAAGTAGCGCAGGTCCATCGGCCTGACACTCCAGCTGTTACAGTCTCCTAACTGGAGCATAGCCCTAAAACAAACAGCAGATAATCCACAGTGTGGGGAAACAGTGGCCTCTCAGTCAAGTGCCCACTATGGATTTAGATAGATACAGTTCCGTTTATGTAAATTAGGCAAATCAGGCTAAGGCCTATCTGCTCCCCCCCTTTCCTTTTTTTTTTCAAATCTGCGATATTATCATCTTACATTATCAACATGCATTTTTGCCTGACTCATTACGAAAGCATGTCATGTCATTTTTATATTTGGCAATAAAGTATTGACTAAATATTGCACCCTTATGTTAGCCTGTATGGCTTGTGGTCAGCATTTGTTTGAGCCTAATTGACAGATAGATAGAAATGTCTCCTGTGGCAGTGTATAGTATTGCATTTTCATGTTTCTTCCCAAGATAATGTTCCCTCTTTAGATAAAGACTCAGTCTGTGGGGGCTATTTGCAGCACTTGTCCCCAAGCAAATCCACCCTAGAAATTTATATTTTAGGTATTTAACAGAGACTCTTATCCTGTGCAACTTATGATGAGGGCGCAGAGAGGAGTTGGGAGAACTGCCAGGGGATAAATGACAGTTAAAGAGGAAACAAGTGACTTGCACCTGGCACAAAACAAACTTCTGTGAGAGGTTAGATGGTGTTGTAAGTCATGAGGGTGCTGATTAGCAACAATAAAGATTGCAGAATTATTCTCTCCCAACCCAACCATTATGCAAATTGTATATTTATACAGATGACTCCCTTAAAGTAGGATACCCACTGAGTTTAAAAAAAGTGCCAAGTTGTTCTGGGGCAACATTTTGGAAAATCACCGACTACCACAACAGGACAGCGGACATGTAAGTCTGGGCCTGAATGTAAACAAGCTACTAAAACCTTTGACTTCTCCATACTCATCCTACTCATGGCGGCAAACACATTCAGCAGTGGTCTAAGAGGAAAGCACTTGAGCCCGTGGTTAAAGTTTTATGTCAGAAACAGAGTGTGGGATGCTGCGGTGTGGTGACTGAATTTTTTCTTTTGTGTACTTTCTTTCCACCATGAAGACACAGAGGAACATTTAGAAGCCATCTCCTGCCAATTTTTGTTCTCCCATGAACCCCATGAGGAGTGCACATGAAAGACATTACAGCCGCCTTGTGTGTATACATGGATGCCCATGTGTTCTTCAGAGCACGTTAGGGTATAAGATTGTGCTCGTTAAGCTGTTGTGTGTGTGTAAGTGCAACATCACTGTACGATGATCTCACTGGCTGTGAGGTGCGAGTAATGGCAGGCTGACACTGAGGTAATTGCGTGGTGATGGGAAGGCTAATGGCCAGTTTAAGTGTCCTTCATCAAATACTAAGCAAGCCGTACACTTTTTCTTGTGCCATTTTCCTAACTGTTGCACAGCTTCTACTTAAGGGTTTAATTGAAAGTAATGCACTTTAATGCTAAAGGAAGTTTCATCACATTGAAAAGTAACATTGTACACACAGCTATGCATTTTGTTTAATTAGTTATTTAAATGAAATCATTCTTAAGATAACCAAATTATATGATAACCCATCAGTTTCTATTATTTTCCCATTTCCATTTTTCCACCTAAAACAGCAATCTATTATATACGAATATGGCATCCTCCACACAGTCCGTAATAAGTGGAGGAAAGTGGGGATGCTTTTACACAAGTGATTTCCTTTTCTTTTTTTTTTAATCTATGACTGTTCAACAGCCTGAACTGTGTCATTGTACCCATGATGTCCACAGTCTCCAAATCTTAGAGTTATTATTTTAACCAAAACCATGAACTTTTCCAAAGACCAAGCACTTTGTATGCCGCCATGTAACCAAACCATGACCAAAACCATTTATTATCGTTACCATGACAACAAAAGTTCAGTAGGCCTGCTGTTTATGTCATAAGTGACCTATTTGATCATTTAGGTTCGAGGACTTGCTGAGAACTAATTGGATTTTGCTAACGCCTCCCATGCATTTTTATTATGATGGTATAACTTAATCTTTTTCTTCTTATTTTTCAATCACTGAGGGTCTAAATTCACGGGGATGAGACTCCTATATCTTTTGCTGCTTTACTGTGCAATCAAGAATGATGTAATCATTTTTACTTGTGATCATTAAAGCATAATATATATTGCAATAAAGTGATATTTAATGGCTGCTTCTCAGAGCATCTTTAAAGCAACTGAATTGTTATTACTGAGTGAAGGTAGGCAGGCAACAACATGTGATTTAGACCCTGCTTTAAAAGAATTGCTGTGGGACAGCTCTGTACAGTAAACATTGTCATTTAAAAGATTATCTTTGTGCATCTCTTTCTCTCATTCGCTCTCCTTTTCTTACTCCCCTGGCCAGTAAAAGCCATCAGGCAATTTACCGTACCAATACAATTGATTCCATGTACTCACAAAAAGTGACAGGGATATCCTAAATGCTGCTGTATTATGTATTTGTTTGTTCCTTGGATGAAGTGAATAGTCAGTCTGAATGTTTTGTGAGCTGTGGTTTCAGATTGGGAGAGATGTGGGTACTTGTGTCAAAGTCTTTTATACTCTAATATTAATATATATTTTTTGGATATAATCTTTGCATGTCTGATCTCATTTGGGGAGTTGTTTTGCAGCCCTGTGCTTGTGCAGCTGTGTGATATGCATGCACACACTTGACCAGGGCAGTGTTGGAAACAGATGGCTTCCTAAGCTGCTATGTGCCAATGTTTAAAAGACAGAGTGTGGCTTGGTTGGATGAAATGCACCTGTGGTGCCTGTTCCCAGCTCCATCCTTTATTTTGTGATTGAATCGATAGAGGCCGGCTGATCTGAGCAGGCTTTGACACTGCCAAGCACTGCCTGCCATCATTTACTCCCAACACTTTGGCTAATGGAGTCACAGCAATGTCAGATGGAAAGAAGTCCGCTGTGGCGGCTGCATGGATAAACTGTCAGATATTAGCTGGCCCAAATGATCATTAAAGGACCCGAAACCAACCCCTGATTTCTATTTAATACACCTGGGACAGTGTAAAGATGTGTTGCAGGGGCAGAGATTGGAGACAAGGCAGGGTTGGGAATATGGGACGAAAAGCTAGTTACATAAGAAGCTGCTCGAAGTTATTTCCACTGGGTTTCATTGAATTTCACTTTGTCTTGGAGTACCTGTAGTGGCGTCTTTAATGTGACCTCATTTAGAGGTGCTGAAATAGTCCAAGTACTGAGGACAATGAATGAGGGAAGATGGCAATATGGGGAGTTGCATGTCAGATCATTAGAGGATAGAGGGTTGATGAGGCTATCGACAATAGCTGACCTTGGAGAAAGACAGGGGGGGGAGTTCAGATTTATCTACCTTTGATTATTGCCAACTTTCCCCTGATTTGATGCTAATCACATTTCAATTCAGCTCAGGGATATTCTCATTAGGTCAGTCTCCTCTCAGGTCAATTCAATGAGGACTGCAAATGAACCATTTTTCATTTCGCAATTCCAGTAGAACTCCGTTTTTGGATTAAGCCAGTGGTGTGAAAGGGCACTGCACGGGCTATAATCTTTTAAGCCTCATATCGTAAGAAAACCCTTGAGACGTGGCCTAGTGGACAAGGAGAAAACTAGGTGATGTAAATATTTCCCTGTATGTCAGTTGCATAACAGTTCATCTATTCGTTAAAACATTACTTAAACTGGTTAAAAAGGACAGTTCGCTCATTCTTGACTCAGGTTTTTATGACTAGAGATTTTCACCCACACGAGGTGGCACCTCATCTCTCTTAACTGCCCCCCCTCCACCCCCCGATAGCATGATAATCAAAACCACAAGAAGACATTATACACCCACTTGCATCTCAGAATCAAGGCTGTGAATCAGTACAAGCAAGGTCAAACAAGACAGGATACAACCCACTCCCTGATTGGATGAGACAAGATGATGTCATCATGCTCCAGGTCCAACAGACCTTTGAATTAGAAAGTTGAGGAAGGGTAGTTTATGGTCTGTGTTAGTGGGGTGACATTGGCCTGCTTTACAGCCTGATCCTAAAAGGTGAGATTGAACGGTGTAGTAAAAGTGACTGTAAAACAAAAAGAAAAAAAACGGTTCACGAGTGACTTGTTTACCATTAAAGTAATGACATCACTTGGACTCAAATGTAACTGATTAGCTGGCAATTAGAAAGCCTCATGCTTCACTTTGGAGAACAGCATCAATCCTGACTGTGTCCTTTATCCTATAAGACCATCACTTCACAAAACCCCCAAAATATGACGCAGACACAGAGCAGATGCAACTCCATTTTCTGTGTCAGTACAACAACGTCTAAATTCTAAAAAACTGAAAAACTGAGTATCGAGCACTAAATCACACAATTACAGGATGTACTACAAATATCACTTTGTTCAACAGTTAGCTGTCCTTCTACACAAGTGTTTGTTTGCAGATGGAAGTGAATGCCTCTCTTCTTACCACATCTCTCAGCATGAACCCATCGACTCGATGCTCAGCGAGGTTATGATTTACATTGTGCAGCTCCGTTTAAAAACTTGTCACCCCACCGCAGAGCTCGGCATAAATCACAGGTTGTAGATTGAGATATACCCAGCTGATTATGAGCAGGGGTCTGGGACCAGTGATGAATGCTGCCATAATCTGCTGATGCATGAAGAGGGAAGTACATAATCACTTCCTCCATATCAAGCCATGACAATCCCTCTTAGTTTTAGTCTCTGCTTCACCAGCACTCAGGGTGTGGATGTAGGGGGGCTTTCAGGGGTGTGCTTTGGCCCAAAGAGGTCTATTACATGTCAGTAGAAATAACGCTGATGTCTGATCCTTCTAAACATGTTAGGGTCTATGAATATGAATAAGGACATATATAGTTTTTTTTATGTATAATGGATAAATGGTATGCAAAGCAGGGCTTAAAGTACAACATGCGGACCTCTGACGGGGAAAAAAACACTTTTCTCATTTGCATTAAATGGCTGTTGGAGGTTCAGGCCTCACATACTGTACTAGATATAAGTGCATTCCACATTGTCTAAGTCCTGCAAGCAAATACCCTATGCCTGAAAGTTAAGCAGTAGTAGCACACAAAAAACTTAAAATGAATGCTGAGAAAAGTTTTAGTTACATATGTGGCCATCCTGAAAAGACACTGTGTTCTCGATTGCCTGGAGAAATGTATTTTGTTTGCCTGGCCAATGGCAGAACCACCAATAATAACTCAGTGGCTGGAATTCATTTTTACCAAGTTCCTTCCACTGAAAACATTTCACTGTGAACCGTATATGTGCTCACTTTGACAGGGGATTTTTTTTTTTTTTCCAAACTGGGACTTGTCCACTTGTGTTACTTGTGGATTTATCATATTTTTGCCAATCGCCAATAATCTCATATTAGAGCTCGTATTGCAGACCCAAAAAAGATTTTAGGCCTGTTCATACTGACATGTTATGCCTCCTAAGCTCTGATCAAATATCCACTATTCCACCGTTTGGCTCATTCTTCAAATATACCCGCACAAAAACAGCACTCACTGTGATTTACCAGCATCGCAAACCAGCAAGAGAAGAAAGCTGAGATTCCTTACCTGACCTGTGACGCTTTTCGGTCCGATTTTCTGTCCATTTCTTGATTGGTTACATTCCTTTAGTGCATAAGACAGTGTAGGAGTCCACCGATCCAAACAGTCAAAGTTGCTTTCCCACTAAAGTTGCGAAGTCCCAAAAATTCCGAGTTACGAATATCCTCCAATAAAATCCGTTGCACCTGTTCAACAGCTTTTATCGCAGCACAAGTAAACACCAACCGACGACATTATGACGCTGCAGCCTGTGCAAATAAAGCCAGACATGCGCAGACGTGTAGTTCCAGGTGTTAAGACTAAATCTGTATCCGGTCAAGTAGTGTTTCCCTCCCACAGCGCCCCCCTCAGTGATTGGGATTAGCACAGGATTCATAAAGTCACATATCTTATCTCCGTTTCTCTTACTAATAAATTCAGTAAATAAACAACAGGCAAATAATTATGGTAATTTCTTCCTTACACTTAGTAAAAAGGTGGCTGACAGGATAAAACTTTGAATTTTGATTTTGAAGTACACTTCTCTCACTTCATAAGTATGGAGGTACTTGTATGGAAGAATAAAAAACATAAGTCATTAACACATATCACTGGTGGAATAGACTTCACCACAACACCGGAAAGCGGACCGATCACAAGCACACTGGGCTCTGACATCACCAGAGATGGAAGGGCCCTGAACTCTCACAAAGCATTTCACACAGGGCTCATTATGAGATTGACCGTGCAAGAAAAATACTTATTAGAATACTGGAGCATGTAAAACTATTTTAGAAGACAACAAACACAAAATGATGAATAAGCCTGTAACATATCCCGTTTAAACATTCAGAGAAAAAAACTAATCAACCTTTTGTATTCTGTTACCTACTGTCTCTAAAGTATACCACAGGCCAAGAGATGTTTTGATAAATTACTCTAATGTACTATGCTTGTTTCATTTTCTTTTCTTCATTTACTTTAATGAGTGATTTCATACATTTTCTGCAGAGCAGTCAGTTAACTTATTCTTATTCTCACAAGTGGATATACAAAACTGCTAGAAAACAATTTCATAGTCTGAGTTTGCAACTGCATGGAGATGATCTCTGCTTCATCTCTGCAATGCAAGCACCTTCTTCATATGTGATTGTGACCAGAAAGAAGCTCTTAGTATTTGATTAGATCTAACACCAAAATATACTGTCTTGGATTGCTACAGAAATAAACTCCACTTGACAACTGAATAGACAGATTTTGCAAAAAGCTGTTTTAAACAAGTTTCAAGTGTGGATTCCCTCTTCCAAATGCTGGAGTAAGAAGCACACATCAAATGGCTTGAGGTAGAAGTCTGTTGATATGTAATATCTTGGCTTGTTTTTCTGTTTCAAGGACAAGGCTTTTTTCTCTTTGTTTCTACTTCCTTGACAGTGTGTCTTCTTAATAGTGCTTGAATATTCAGCAAAATGATTTATTTATTTATTGTCGTACTGGCACAGTTATTATTTGGGGAATTTCATTTATAATAAAGTTAGTTATGCAATATTGGATACTGAGCTCTGCATTCATCTTACGTTGTTGTTGTTAACAGTGTCTGCTAAGTGCTTAAAGCGTAAGATCACAAAATTGCTTCAACTGAAACGAGATGAGAGGCAGCAACTAACACTCTAAAGTAAAAGCTTGAAAATCCTAAACAAGTGAGCTGCCAAGTCTTGGAAACTGGCTTCTTTTTGCTGATGTTTTCTCCCATCTGTGGAGCAGAAGTGAAAGAGAGATGGAGTGCTTGGCTCACCAGGAGGAGAGTGTGAAAGGGGGAGGGAGTGGGGTCAATTACCTGAACACAATTACTGCATCTAACAACCGCCATCCATCACTTGCATCCTCCCTCAGCACCACGGCAACCATCCCATCCCCACATTTGGGTTGGCTTTCCCGCCAGATCGGCTAGACACTCTGTCATCCCAAAGAGGCCCCTCCCTGCACCAATTGAAAACCTGAGCGGCATTCTTAAACAACCTTCAGTCCACTCCTCTTCATCCTCCTTGTCCCTGGCTGGACCTAAGCTGCCCCTGACAGTAACGCCTCGGGGGGGGGATGAAAAGGCCAGTCCTGCCAGGCTGGAGTACTATCTAAATAGCAGTGAATGGGAGCCCTTGGACCAACTCCCTGCCAGCATATCAGGTTTGGAATCATGCCAAGGCATATATTGGCCAATGGGATGACAGACCTAATGCCTCACAATGATAAAATAACCAGGTGGAGATTGCACTTGGATGCTTGCCCACGCCAAGATGTAAGACTTTGTTACACATTATTTGGTTTTGTCAACTGTTGAGCTCTCTGAAACAGCACTTTTCTTTTGTTCAATATAAATAACACAAGCAAACATTTCGGAAACCTATATTCATTTTGAAACATTTTAATATAGCATATTAATGGTCCATTAACGTTTACCCTTCCATCTAATTTGGCTCGCAATAGGGCCTTTGTGGCATATTTAAATGAATGAAAAAATCTGCCATAAAAAAGGGCCAAGGACAGGCTGTTACAACAGGCAGAGAAAGGGACCCAGATTGCCTGATCTGTAATAAAACAATGAGAGTTCCCCTTGGGCCATATGGGCACTGCAGCTATGCAAGATTATGTAGGCGGGTGGCCACCCTAGTAATATTAGATGGAGATTAGATTGGAGGCGAAACTCCCTTTTAAACGAGCCCAGAGGAAAGCTGTAAACACGCTTAGTCTTTTTTTTTCCCTTCTTCTATCTCTGCGGCATACATATATTCATACAACTTCTCAAGCACATACTACATGAGGATGTGAGGGGACTTGGGAAAGAAAGATGCATGATCAGAATAGTGATGAATGCCCAGAATGGCAGAACAGGTGCTGGTGGAAGACAGGTGAGTGGGTTGAGAGGGAAGGTGGCTGGAGTGCAAGGTTATGTGGCTGCATGCCTAATATGGGACTCTGTAGCTGCAGCCTTGGGGTTACTAAGGTTAGACCTTGGGTGTTGCGATTAATCATTACACCAATGTGTGTGTGTGTGTGTATGTATCTGTGTGGTTTTAATATTTATTTTATTAGTCGAATTTCATCATAATTGCCCTTGAGAATAGGTCTAACTCAAATATTGATGCTATACATTGAACGTGCTATAGAAACGCACATGCAATCTGCTCCTTATATAACACACGCCACAGGCACACACGCAGGATTTTGCCACACACAACCCATGCTTTGAGGAGCGTCCTCACTTCTCCTTGATGCTCTCTCAGAGAAGAACATGAACCCATCACAGAACAACTTGTCTGTGTCCACTCTTTCTCTCTCGTCTTCTGGCTGTCCACATCTTCTGACAAGCTGCACCTTTTCTCCTTTTTTTTAACCTCTGTCTGTAGCCCTGGAGCCCAATTACCCACAGAGAACACACAGATCCTATCACAAAGCCAAGTCACGCTCCACTGTTCACCATGCTCACTATACAGGCCTGAAAAATTCCCAGCATACCTGCCACTGCCTGGGGCGAGGGGCTGAAACTGGTGCCCAACCCACCTTTTCACTGGCATCAAGTCCAAGTTCAGGCCCTGTTTGGATTTAAGGTGAAGACTGCTTTGCTGATCATGTCTCATATCTCCTAATGCCAGGAAGCTTCCTGGTTTGTTAGCAAAATCTCACTCACCATTGGAGCAGATGGGAGTGTGTTATCTGCTGATTGCTGCTCTGCAAACATTTACACAGTTTGCCTTTATTCCACTGGTTTTTGTGGTGGTAGCCTAAGGGGCACTGGCTCTCCCATTCACAGGGAAAAGAATGAGAAAGCTGTACAAGTTAAGGTTAATGATCACTTAAGTGCCCTCGGCACTCAATTGTGTGGGAGCACTTGTTTCAGGAACAGCTGCCCTACCTTGTTGTGTCCAAGGACCTAAACATGCCAAATTCATTTGGATTCTTTCTAAGGCCAGATATCTTCATTGGGATGATTTGGCTGTAAAGGTCAGAGCTGAAGACCTCTAATGACACCAGGGCCTGGGGTGTCTGCCAGGCGATGTCACAATCAACACATTCAGGAGTGTGTTGTACACTGATGCAGGACCACTAAAATGTAACCAGACTTGACAGTTCACTGCCTGCCAGAAAGGTCAAGCCCCAAGGCTATTCAGCACCAGCCCAGAAGGCGGCCAAGGAGCCAATTCTCAGAGTTGAACCGCAGTTCAGTGTCCAAAGTGTGAAGTATAGAGAAAGCACAGGGGCAGAAGGGAAGAGATAGCAGAGCTCAGAGGACCACCAATGTCCCAGATTGCTCTTGCAGATGGAAGCTGCTCACTCACAGCTTACTGTATATAGGTCGACTGCATCTGTTCTGGGTCAGTTTACTACAGTGGGGTTTAACAGAGCAAAAAGTCATAGTGTAGCCACCATCAGGGGATGATGCAGCATACGTACGCCCACTTGACTGGTTGTTCAGGGAGAAAAGGAACTATATTTTGCAACAGGAAGCTGAGAGACGGAGGAGGAAAACGGTACATGAGTTCAAGAGCCATTAATGGAAGTGTGAGATATCAAATGTGAGATGTCAGATATGTGGTAGATGTGGTATGAAGGGATTTCAGCCTTTTAGAGATACTGACAGTCTGACTTCAAAATGAGACATAGGAGACTGTTTTATTTTATTCACAAGCATTACATCCTAAGATTATGGCAAAATTTTAAAACTACACATGACTTTGTCCTCAGATGAACTTGTTCTGAGCTTAAACTATGTGGCACATCAGACAGCAGAAGTTTTGTTAGACCAGTTAGACGACAATAATAAACGTATTTTATGGTACATTATATTAGCTTTGGCATATTGTCATTTGCATTTATAGTACACAAGGTGCAGAACATAATAAATAATTAAATAATATAGCCACTCTCAAAAGGAACAGTGGGTTTTAGAAAATAGGTGTTTTTTTTGTTTCACTGACATTTCAAGATACAAGACTTAAATCATATAAATCCAGAAAACACTGTGAGGTAATGGAAGGGCAAAACACGGTTTGTTCACAGCCACTTTGCTTTCACCTTTACTGTACGCTGTCT
>OMNW01001214.1:6367-44079 GCA_900303245.1 Selene dorsalis | reverse complement strand
ACACACCCACACACACACACACACACACACACACACACACACACACACACACACACACACACACACACACACACACACACACAACGTGACTGTGAAAGATCAATCGTTTGTTTTTCAAGGCATGAACCACGAACTCTGGTGACACTTCACTGCAGCAGGGGAGTCATGAATTTACAGTCGAAGCCAAGTGGAAAAAACAGCCTTGGACTGCTGGTTGAAGATGGGACACAGCTGTGCACTTCATATAGATCTGAGATCAGCTGATTACAGCCCTTCACTCCAACACTTCCCCAAGGAAAAAGAATTCCTCAGCTCTAATAAAAAGTCTAAATGAATTGTGATGTTGTCAAGGAGGAATAATTGCACTATCAAATACATTACCCAGAAGCTATTAAAATGGCAGTGGAGTAATTAAGTGTTGTGCTGTTGGGACAGGGAAGGGAGGAGGTATGATCAGTACAACCTAAACACCTCTGCTGTGATGACTTCTAACAGGAAATGTTAGAATTGAACCCTGCAGAGCGTGATCTATTTGTAAAGTAATGTTTATAAAAAAAAAGAAATAATGGGCTGGTATATCATGTTAAACTGTGACACTCTGTTTCCAGTGGCATGTTTCCCTTTGATTTATGACTCCATGCTGTGGTCATAATCTTGGTGTGCCCTCGGACCGATTTAAACCCAGTTCCAGTATACCCCTAGCAGCTTGCATCCATATTTTGGGGCCGTGTCCCATCTCCCATCTTCTGCTGGGCAGACAGAGGAGATTCATCACTATTACTGCAGCGACAGGTCTATTACCTCCAGAGACTAAGAAAACAAGAGAAGAAACTTTGCAAAGGAGCCATTGTGGAAAACCCTTTGAAAGACTGTGCCAAACTTTTTACTTTCTTTGCTTTCGCTGTGATGTAATTAAAGGAATGCCTTGCTCAACATTGTGAGCTTTTGCTGGCACAGTCCATTATAATTTGGAACTGTAATGGCCATGTGAGAACAGTACCATTCAAGACTATCCTTTCATATGTGTGATGCACTGAAAAAGTGATGGGAACCCAAAGGTTGGAGAAGAGGAGTTTTTCAATTTAAAACCGCCGAACTGCTGGGAAATTGTGCACTGGGAAAGTGAGTGAGTGAGTCATGCTTTCTTTTCCCTCGACAAATAATTTCAGTGCCCTTGAGCAAGACATTTACTCCCCTGTTAGTCCTGTGGAAATATCCAAAAGAATGTGGTTTTCCCTTGGAAGAGGGAACCTCCATGTGTACCTCCATGAATGTGATGCTGGTTAAAAAAACAAAAAACAGAAGAAAACCAAGGGTAAGATAAAGTAACAAAAATGAAAAGGTATAACTAATAAAACAAGTGAGAACAAAAAGCAAAATGGTTATCAAACATGATGCCACTTCATTAAAATGTTATCACATTCTTAGAAAACCATAGAGCAATATCTCGAGGAAGACCGTCCGAGATATTTTGATGTTCGACGCCATGCTCCCCCCTCCCTTTTCCAATTTCCTTTTCTCTATCCTTTGTTACCCTATGAGTGTCATCACATCCTTATCTCCTGGAATAGGTGTGGGGGAGGCAAGCATTCACATTATGTACCATGCTGATATATTCCTTTGCTATCCACTATTAGATGGAGCGCTGCTACTGCAAACAGTTGCTTTCCCCACTCTCCAAGATCAGATTCAAACACATTGTTTTCGTGCTATTTGGCTTTCAAGTTGCTCTGATTCTTTTTCTTTATGTCCCGGGGTAACTTAGAAGATGTTTCTTAAAAATTGACTTTTCTGGGAAGCAGAGACGAAAAGAGAAATGTATATTCTTGGTTGAGAATAGACATGATTCTTGTGTTTGCCATTTATTAAATAGACATCATGTAGGTGCCTTGTTTAACCATTTTGTAAGCAAAGCTTTCTTAGGAAAGTTTTCAAAAGTTTAAAGCAGCATTGGAGCAATCTCCTTCGGTTTCTTGTCAAACAGTATCAACACTAAAATCTCTGTCTTTGTTGTTATTGTCATCTGCCGCCTTGCTTGGAATGCCACTAAGACACCGTGCTGCCATATCAGCCTAAGTCCCAACTGGGAGGTGATAGGTGGCACACAGCTGCTCAAACAAGCCTGGGTAAACGCGTTGCTGGGATAGGACTGAATGCCTCATCCTGGATGGGGACCAAACACCTCAGCGCTAAGTTGACCACCCAAGGGAATCATCCGCATGTGAGATCTTGAGTAAACAGGAGAATCTTGCCGTGTAATGTCCTATCTTCAACAGGCCTAGGGATGCATGACGCACACTGGCGCAGGAGATAAGTGCTCAACATGGGAGAGAGGTGTGACTGTAGATAAGACCGGGCAGAGAGGCTAAGGGAAGAGGGAAGCAAAGAATAAGTGGGGTGGGTGGGTGTAAAGTGATAGAGCAGACTCTACCAGATAGGAGTTACTGTGTCCTAAATTTTGCCAGTCATCCATTGTGTGGTTCAGCTTTGCCAGCTTCTCCTGATTTGAAGATGTTAAATTTGTTATCTGTGCTTGACATTAATTTATCTTCAAGCTCCTGAGTGACTGTATCAGGGCTCCATGTGGCTT
The DNA here is from genome assembly GCA_900303245.1 of Selene dorsalis. Taxonomy (NCBI): domain Eukaryota; kingdom Metazoa; phylum Chordata; class Actinopteri; order Carangiformes; family Carangidae; genus Selene; species Selene dorsalis. The sequence continues at coordinate 41,489 of OMNW01001214.1, read as the reverse complement.
TAAAGCAGTCTGTGTTGTATAGGGCTTCACAGACTTACTTACAGACCTACATAATTCATTGGAAAAAAAATCTTCTGGGGTATTGAACTTATCTGACAATTAAGTGCAGGATCATTCTTCAACTGCAGCACATCACTCAGATTAAGCAAAAGTCCTGCAGCATTGTAAACACAGCTATGAAGTCACTCCCCTCACTGAAGACTTTATCAGTTTCAGCCAGATTGGAACAGGCTGGCGTTCTTGGATCCCAGACCACAGTATGATACCTTAAGGCCTTGATCTGAGAGCCATCTGTCCTTACTCCACTCAGGAGACAGTTGTGTGATTCATAAACTTTCCACAACCTAATAGTTTTGTTTATATGTCCCTGTGCATGTTAAAAGAGGCATTATAGCAAAGGAAGCACTACACGCCAACTGAACATAGTTACGGAACATTGCAGGCCAAACTGCAGACAAAAGGGAATGTGTTAAAAAAAAAAAAAATTACATCACGACAAATACTTTCTGTGGATCATTTAAGTCTCTTACCATGAGTTTCACATCAGGAGTCTTGATGAGATTTAAGGCCTAATAAGAATATCTACTATTAATATCTTCAGTCCAGTTGATGAAATATAGATTAAGAGAGTCATTTTCCAAATGAATGCCTGCCATCTGATATGAGCAAATTTACAGTAGCTATTAGGCCATGATAGGGCGGCTGATAAGTGTGTGCAAGAGATCTCCTTTCAGACAAATAGAATTTGACATGCAGCAGTTTGATGAATTTACTCTTTGTGGTTCCTGTCAAAGGCTTGTCAACTTTGCATTCAGAGAGGCAAACAACGGGTAACTTGGTATCAGTCAGGGTTCTTTCAACCAGCTCACAATCTGGTACAGTACAGCTATTCTATTGCTGCATGTTTTTTTTATCCTGTAATTAGTTTCAGTTTGCTGTATTTCATGGTCCACATAATCACATTGTTTGATCATATGAAAGTACGAACATGAAAAATTTAATAAATGAAGTAAAAGTCTGTATAAGGTGCAAAATGTATTCAAAGTAGGGTCACAGCACAGAAAAATGTCCTTTTAAGGTGATATATTATCACAAATGACACTGTCAAGTTAAACCTTCAGTACTTGAAAACTAGTACCTGAGAAAAAAAATAGTGTTAAAACAGTAAAATGTATTGGAAAAGATATAAAAAATACTTACATATTGTGGTGCACCACAACTAGCAAACCCTGGGCCTGGTCTGCTCAGAGTTTGTATACATTCGCTGTGCCTGTGTGGGTTCTCTCTAGGTTCTACGGTTTCCTCCTACAATTCAAAGACATTTTTGTAAGATTAGCTGGTGGCTCTAATGAACCCATAGGTGTGAATGTGAGTGTGTGAGGTTGTTCATCTCTACATGTCACAGCGCCCTATGTCACCGTTCCAGCTCCTGAGACAGACAATACATTACCATAATTTCATCTATCGTTAGATAGTTTAGTGAAGCAGGGACTCCTGTAGGAGGCAAGATTCAGCATGTGAACTGCAAACCTGTGAAAAGTGAACAGATATGGAGACTGTGGCGTTCCTGTGTTACCAACCTCCAAATTAGACAGAGAGGGCTCCAGCCAAACAAACTCGGGCTCATCCAACAGACAGTCAGAGATCCAGGTGACAGTGCAGACCCACAAGCTTCTCACACAACAGAAGAGGTTGGATGATATTCATACCCAGTGTCAGTGCTACCATCCAGGTGTGAGTGAGCACGTTTGAGCAGGTAGATGACAGCATACATATTTAAACAGACAAGCTGGCCGGCACATGGCTACATGGTATCCAGGTCAATTACTGTCAGTGGAGAATTTTGCACAGATGCCTCGCAAAACCTTAGGGTTTTTATGGTTCAGTAAACTGGTGAAGGTGTTTGTTTGCAATTTGAACAAGCAGACATCCATGATTACAGCGTCTTAATCTGATAGGCCCACACTGTTGCAGTCAACAGTGAGCGTTAATGTCTGAGTATTTTTGTCTCCTCATCCTGCCCCTGCATGTTAGAGGTGACAGCCATAGTGGTGACCTGTCACAGGCTTTCACCTCGCTGTGGCTTTAATCAATGCTGAGTGCATTTCTCTATTGTTGCAACAGGAGAGGAAGAACGTCTGGAGGTGCCGAATTAGCTGACTTTCAGGCTGTTGAACAGAAAACATCCTTGCATGTGGGTGGAATCAGAGATAAGCAGAGCAGGACCACACAGAAGACAAAACAAAAAGTAAACAAGAATCAAAGAGGGGTGTGAAAGTCAATTTAATGAACTCAGAAAAAAGCTTTTGGCTATTTTAAATTTAAAAGCTGCAAACAAAAACAATGTGAACTGAATGAATTATTATGGATAACATAAATTAATATGCTAATTACAACTGAGCTCATCGTTTTCCATAAGTAATAACAGCAGAAAGGATGTACAGGTACATTATATTTTACAAAGAACTACAGGTGGTTGAAAAATAGTGGTTTTGATCATACACTCTGTATTGAAGAAATATGAAAATATATTACGTATTGTCTTTTCCAAAAGATTAAAAAAGAAAAAATCTACTTCACTTTGGTTTCTCAGAATAGAAACAGGGGCACTGTGAGATATCCCAGTGACACAGGGAGGAAGTGAGTGGTGAAGTGATAAATTGGGGTACCTGAAAGTATCTGTTCCCTGTTTCTCCAACAACTGTCGCTAGTCATGAGTGATACAAATTACTTTCTGCTACAAATTAGCTCTATTTGCACATCACACCCTGGAGTTATGTCCATGTCTTGTACTTCTATTTTTTTCTCTGTCTTGTTTCACTCTATTTTTCTCTGTCACCTTTTGCAGCCAATTATCGATAGCTGTGTTGTTGTCTGTATCCCTGCCAGGGTCTTGACATGCTGTTTCAGTCGTACAACAAGAGAAGTCATTAATTAATGACAGCTGCACACAGGATGAACTTGCAAATGCTGATGAATTTTAGCTGGGGTCGGTAGACAATCAACTTTTTTGCTGACTCATCCATAGAAAGATTAATATTGAATTTTGCATCCATCATGTATTATGTGAAGGAGGATATGACCTCATCTGAAATTGTAATGTTCATTTTTGCTGTGGAATCATCTCAGTTGCAGATTCATGCTCCCTGCAGCAATGAAACTGCCAACAGCCCAAAACAATCCATTTATCTACTTGGTTACAGACGCCAAGTTAATTGTTTCCCATTTGTTCTTGTTCTTGTTAGTTTTTTTTTATTTGGCCTTCAGCATTGGAACTGGCAGGCAGGGTGTTTGTCTTTGTAGTGACAATCAAGATGATGGTGACTGAACTACTCGTGACATTTCCTAAATGAGATGCAATATTAGTAAAACGTGGAGGAACAGAATTTTACGCCCAAAATCACAGATTTGGGGAGACACAAAGTCCAGAGATCAGAATCTATCCAATGAAAAATAACATCAGTGAAGGGAATGAAGAGACAAATTGGAGGAGAAAGAGGAAAAATGAAAAACATCCAGGGTCACAGTGAGGTGGTGAGGGGAAAGATGGAAAACAGAAGAGGAAAATTGCAGTGCAGAAATGGAGAGTGGAAGGCACCAAAGCAAAGAGGGTGAAGCATACTGAATAAATAGAACAGGACAAAAAGAGAGGAAGAGGCCAGAACACAGTAAGTTGATGTGAAAGTGAAAGGAAAAGTGGCAAATAGAGCAATAACAATAGAATGGAAAACAAAGGTAAGAGACAATTTAAAAACACCAGGAAGTAGATGAAGGAAGTCCATCTGTGACAGGTGGAGGAAACAAAGACGGAGGACAATGGAGCACATGATGACGAGATCAAGGCAAATACGGACTGGACACAAACGTAGGTGTAAAGAAGGAGAGAGAGACGAAAGTATAATACATCAAATAAGTAGCAAAGGATGGAAATGACAGAAGATAAAAAGGAACAAGAGGGGGAGGGGGCTTGCTCTGTTTGTCCTGACTCTGAGCCGCCTGCTACGCATATGATGATAAATGAGGCGGTGAGGAGGGCGGCTCCCTGCTCTGTTCACCGGATGGAGAGCCGCACACAAGTCTTTTCTCCCTAATTACCTTTCACTTACCATTGGCACTGCCACAGCCACTCAGGTCCACCATCAGTTCCCAGCCCCACCCCGCACACCCTTTTCCCCATTGGTCCCCAATAACTGAGCATCTCCGGTGACTCCAATGATGGGCCGTCTCCGACTGGTTCACACACACACACACACACACACACACAGACGTAGATTCATGAGAAGATATGGGGTATGAAGGGTTACATAGGTTAGTAGAGCCTACTGGGTCTGCCTCTAGGTCTGGCTCTCACAAAACAGAATCTGGCAATATTTCTCATTTTCAGTATTGCTCATATAACAGCGTTATTGCTTGATGGGTAACCCTGTTTTGAATTCATTAAGCTGCGATGGCTACTTCAGCACTGATCTATGAATTCTGTGTCACTCACCTGTACTCCGAGTACAGTGCGATTAACTGAAAGGGTTTAGCTTTAAAATACCAGCCAAATAATTTGAAATTTCACAGTACCACAAACTTCACATCAGGCTGTGACTCATCCACCTTTTAATGTTTAGTGTTGAATTATACCTGCACTTCTAACTCTTAGTTTGATTTATCAGAAATGAAAAATTAGTCAAACAAAGCACATTGTGTATTCTAACAGATCGTCACTTGAAAACTTAACAATCGCACCTTAACTCTTTTCCATCCTGTTGATCATTATTAATGGTATAAGCGGTCCAGTCAGTCTAAACCATTAATGCTCATGATCGATTATTTCTAAGTTAATTCCTTCTGACCAACAGAGAATATAAATACACACACAAGATGCAGGCTGCATGAGTCAATGTCAGCACAATTAGATTTTCCCCAAGTGGAATTCATGATGATAACGCAGTTTGACAGTCACCAAAGCAGCTGTCCAGTGACTGAGTAACCTGTCCATCCGTATAACATATTGTAAGTAACTATAAACCTGCTAAAGCTTATAAAAACAATAGAACGAAAGAAGAAGTAGCAGGTTTTTAATCACCAAATTCCTAAATTGAGGCTTATTTGCAAATGAAATCAAGTAAAATATTCTTCCTCAAGACAGACTTTATACTATTTACAACGATTGCAACGACTGTCAAAGTTTATCAGTGTCACAGAGCCTTTAAGCACACTGAGCTTTGATGATTTGCGATGCGGATGATACAGTATGAAAGTGACATTGTACAAATCATCCCCAATGACCAATTACCTACCTGCTATTTGCTTCTGCTAACTCTCCTTGTGCAATGACATGAAGAATCGTCTTTCCTCTTCCAAATCAAGTGCCCCATGGACATTTTTTTCCCCAAAGCTTCTCTCCATCTCGGTACGGTTTTTATTGATTGAGCCAGAGGAGTCTGGACAGTCAGTAATTAAACGGAACGACTGGTGGGTGTAAAATTAGCCTTTGTGTCATTAGACTGGAACGACAGAGTGGGTAAAAGAACAAGTGCGAGCAAGATGACTGATGACTGAAGGCCAATTAAAAGGCAAAGCGAGGAAGGGATGAGAAGAACGGCTGCAGACGTGGCAGAGAAGCATATGGATTTGTCTTGGATAATGAACTCTTCAACCGCCATCGATCTGCTGGGAAAGAGACCGTGGATCAAGGATCCACTTTGAAGGAGCTCGAGGGAATCAGCGGATAGTTTGCTTTAGATCTCCAGATGAACTTGTAAACATTAAATTGGTTTCCTTTTAACACAGGGAAATTGTTCTTTTCAGGATAATCGCAGCCACTATTAATCGCAACAGACCTTTCTTGATGACTCAGATGCTTAAATGGATAGGTCGGAGTTGAGATCATTAATGTTCTTGAGGGTTTTCATCCTCCCTCTTTGACAAATGGCGTGCCCTTCAAATCCCAAAAACAGTGCATGGTTCTTAAAAAAAAAAAAAAAAATCACAAATCTATTTTTTTGGCAAAGTTCAGGGAGTGAAGGGAGTTTTAGAGGACAAAGTATTCATTTAGAGGCATTTCAGAACAGTTTATTGTCATCAAGTGCTATCAGGGCAAATTTTGGTTTCTTTCAAACTCTGGCATACAGCCCATGATTTACGATAAATCACCTGAGATTGCACTCAACACTCACATTGTTGAGATTGTAGACATATAGTCTCCTCTGTAAACGGCTAGGAATGAAGTTGGAAGTCTAAAAGCAACCAATCTGCTCTGTTTTGCTTTGTAAACATTTGTAAATTGTAATTTAATTTCACTTCTGCATTCTGTCTGCAGGGTCATGCCCTAGTGTAAACAAACAACGATGTGCATTCAGGCAGGTTCAACACAGAAGATGCTATGTGAGGCAGCAGCAATGTCTGCCATGTAATGTTCACCTGAGTTTTGACCTCCAGATAAAACACTTTTCAATAATGACCTCCTCCAACTCCATGAGATACATCTGTCCTTCAGCACTGTGGTAAACCTTTATTTTCAGCACAGTGCTTCAGCAAAATAAAACTTATTATTCCAGCCAATAGTATGACAACACCAGGGTTGCAATGAGCACAATGTTTCTCCATAGGGTTGAAAAATAATGCTATTATATGATAAGCACACTATTTGGGTTTTGTTTTATTATTCCATTTTGTCACTTAAAGTGCCCTATATGACACATAATTTCATTGAAATATTGTGAAGAGCCTCAATAAACCAGAATGAACATTGTAAAATCAACTTAGAGAAGCTGTTGTCAGATGATAATAGCATGTTGATAATTTGTTTGTTCCTTTGCATATTGTTGCATACTTGCTATAATGCCACTGGGTTGTAAAATCTAGCATGTAGTAAAGGAAAAAATTCCCACCCTGTATATCTTTTCCTTTGCAAACCAGAAACACACGGGGTCTCTAAGTGTCTGTAGCATTTCACTTAAGTCCTGTGTAAGCCTCTGTCCAACAAAAGGAGCCCTCTGAATGAAAAGGCCATAACATCAGCTCTGTTCACTGGCTAATCTCTGGAACCAATACTTCTCCCTGGCCACGGCTGCTAACCTTGGCACATTTGAATTAAATCAAGATTCGAGGTTGGGGGAAAAACAGAAAAAAAAACAGCTGAGAATAGAAATGAATTGTAACTCTGTTCAATTTGTGCTCTCTCTGATTTCCCCAAATAATGGATTTGGTCGTTTACTTTCACTTATTGGACTTGACACATCATTTTGAGATGTACCAGCTGTGATTCGTTTGAAAAGCGGAGAAAAATGATAGGCTGACTTTATGTACGTTACATAGATGATTGTGAATCGTGATAACACTGTCTGACAAGTCTGGGATGTAGCTGTAGAAGCAAGGACATGACCTTGGGATTAATATTACTTACTCAACAACTAAATTATCACACTGGGCCAAATGCATTGGGCCAGTATGAGTGTAAGTCCATCCATGGTGAACTGTCTGTTTGGATTTGTGCAACATCTGAAGTTCTGCTTCATCAAAGTGAGTCAAAAAATCTTTCTCTGGATTTTTTTTTTCTTTTTTTTTGAAGTGCAGTCTTTGCCTTCCTTCTTGGATTCAAAGAGACTGAATTATTGAATTCCAGTGTAGGGGTTACCATCAAAAGCAGAAAGTGCTATGTTGCGATGGTACATAGAATAAGGCAAAGTCTTAAGTAAAGCGTTCCATGATCAAGAAGAATCACAGGAGTGGACGGAGCGCTTATCTTTCTGTGTTGCCAAGTGTTGTCACTTTGATGTTGCTATATGTGATGTTAATTGCAACTCCATTTGCTAGTATACTTTTGAGAAGCTTTCTATCTACTAATTGCATGTGCTTTTTTTAAAACCATTCTTATTTACACTTTCTCAAGAGCTCTCTCAAGATAGGTCACACTTTAATTCAAATAAGATCGGGTCACAGGGGCCGCCTCACTTCCACACATCAGTTGCATCAACTTCAATTTAATGCACTTTTTCACACTCTAAACTGTCTTGGTGCTCTCAGAGCCCCTTATCTAATACGATTTATCAGCAATGCACCACATGTGGCTGGGAAATTACAAGCCGGGAAGGCAGAAAATGTTTCTGATCAGTCCTTTCATGTCAAAAGTTGACTGGCATTCTTGAGAACAACCAATGGTCTTGTGTGTCGCTCTAACTTTGCCATCACTCTGTCACAAAAGGCGCTCAGACAGCAACGGGGAGCAGCATTTTGGGGGAAAAATGTGTAAATTGTGTCCCTGCATGTTGTGAAATGCCCTTTGTTTGGTGTAGAAGCACTGATGGAAAGCACTTTAAATGTTACTATGGAAACAAGAAAAGTAGTGTCCTTAATGTCATAGGAAGTTTTCAGTGGTTGTTTCCGTGTTCTTTCATAAAGGAATTTCTTATCAACATGTTTGTTTTTTTTTTGTTTTTTTTATCCCTGTGGTTCTCAGGTCCTAAAGGTCTTTCCAGGTCTTAAACGTTTTTGTCAGGTTTGTGAATTCACGTTGAGTGAATGAACTGGCAGTTGTGCGGTAGCCTATTTTGCCCAAGGCCAGTCGGTGGAACCGCGGCAGTCAGGGTATCAAACCTGTCACACTTTGCTTGCATTATGAAAAATAAATGTGAACGAAAACACAACTTCATCCATACGCACACACAGAGATCCCACTACCTCCATTGTCCTCTTAATCTGAATCCTTAAATAAACCCGGCGCCCAAGGCTCTGTGGCTTATTAATATTGCAGCTCTGTCGGTATTCATTATGAATGAGAACAAGTGTGAAGACTCAGAATGGGCTGCAAAACAGTACAAGGCTGTGGCTGTAACAATGCAGGTCACACAGATAATCAGTATGCTCCACCAACCTCTGCTTAACTGACAGGCTAACACTTGGTAGTGCTTAGAAAAAGCTTGACAGTTTCCTCCATCCCCTATAATGTGTGAGGAAAACACCTGTTAGCATAGCAGATAGAATCAGTGAGAATGTCATTATCATATCTTCTGTGTCACCATCTGAAATATTGTGAATTGTGAAAAATGTTAATGAAATCATGGCATTTTCATGAAATACACAGGTATGGGTGCTACAAAGAATGATTTTCCTGCATCAACGTTAAATGAGAAACATTAGTCATTCAATTATGAGCTTCCTAAATGGGATCAAAATGTCAAGGTGTCTCAATCTAGTCTCTCTTTAGCTCTGCAAGTTTTTTTGTACTGTCACAAATGACAGTACAGTCACATTTGCAGAGTAGAAGAAGGGGACCTCTCAGAGGTCCAGGAATGTCTCTCTATAAATGATTTACCTTTTTCCATTAAAATGTCCTTTGACATCTGTGACGCCTGAGCTGGCACTGGAGCTGGTGGCAGCCGAGTGCCACAAGGTGCTGAACCGGGTCCCCTTACAATTGTCGCACGCTGGTGTCAACTGTGAGTCCGACAACTACGGTTAAGTGCTTCCTGATTTAGATCTGCCCAAAGAGGTTGGTGGTGGAAAGGACAAAAACATACTAAACCTACCACCCAAGCCAAAGAGCTTTTCATAATTGTTTTCAGACACAAAATGCTGTAGTTCGGATAATACCATATTAAAGGAAGTGTTTGAAATTGTGTGGAATGCATGTTTTCTTTCTTGCAGAGAGTTAAATGAGAAGATCAAAGCCACTTCAACGTCTGTACACTAAGTGCAAAGAAATGCTATTTGCTCATTGCCTCTGGCTTCATGCGTGGTGCACAAACATGAGTGGGATCAATTTTTTCATCTAACTCTTAGAAAGAGAGCAAAAGTGGATTTAAAAAAAAACATATAAGAGCTGTGATCTCAACAAATTCAAGAAAATTATCTTTCAATCTGTTGTGTCCTGTCACAACATCCAGTTTTAACAATAGCAAATGTTTAACTGAGAGAAGAAGATTCGCTCAGAACTCATTCATCGTCTGTGGTACACTGTAGTTAAAGCAAAGTCACATGTCACTGTCTCCACCGTTTCTCCTTTATTGTCACCCCCACTTTTACTTTGTTTTTACAAGCTATTTCTGCGCCTTTGCTTGTCTTACATTTGAATATTCAACAAAACACTCACACACAAATACACAACAAATACACATACACATTGATGTGCTGGTGGAGAAATGAATGTATCACTGCTGCCAGGTGTGCTCTCAGTGGTGGCTGTGACCCCAGACAGAGATGTGCTCTCTGCTGCGCCACGGGGGATACAAAGACAAAGCTGCTACAAACATTTATTTTCTCATCTGTCCTCTCCACAGCAACTGCTATCACCTTTGTCAAATTCCATGGATACTACACTGGACAATTGACAGGCACTTTCCCATTTTAGTACCTTGTTGGTTTTGTTTTTATTTTCTTTTTTGCTTTCTTGGAAATTAAATAACACTAATGATTAATGCAGTTATTTAATGCAGGTAAAACGACAATATGTCAACAGGTGAAAGTAACAATGTGAAAGGGGTCAGTTGTATATTTTATGGCAAGCCTCTGCTCATTGTTTCGTTATCCAGCCTGACAATTAACTGTTTTTGTTCATTCAATTTTGTCCACTCTTACCATTATCATTGGGTCATATTGGCACCTCCAGGCAGCTGCTTTGTACCGAAAAAAGCTCTAAAAACCCACTGTGCACTACCTGGGCAGCAACAAACAGCAGACATACACAGTGAAGAACAAGAAATTTCCCTCAGGACATAGAGAATAAAGATACAGCTACAAGGAGGGTAAATATTGGACTTGCCTTCACCAGGTGGCAAGAAACATGACTCCCAATCAATCTAGCTACATAACAGCTGGAAGTGTAAATAAGGAGCTGTTTGCTGAAAAGTTTATAATATTACCTTAAAAGCTGATGACAGGTAAGTATTTGCAATTTGTTTCCACTGCCTCAAAGTGGCCAAATATTTGTCAGTAGACGTTTAAGTGTACTGCCAATAGTAATTCTAATATGTTTGACATGCTGAATTGTGGGGGACACCTTGGCTTATGGCTTGTAGATCAGATATCTGAGGTTGGAAGCAGATTTTTTTATGAGCTGCCTTTTAAATCCCTCGTTGATTTTACTGCTTGAAGCAAAATGGCAACAAACTTTAAATCTTTACTATGGTTAACTGGAGTGAAATATATTGTTTTAACTCCCATTTACTGTTCCTGATGGCAAATTTGCACAACTTGATAGCAGAACCCCGCAGGTTTGGAAGGGAGTCTGTGGCAAATACACTGTCATTGAGGAGAGTTACACAGCAATTTAATTTTGCTCCAGACAGTGTGAACAACAGCCAAACAAGTACAAAATTCAATCAGCTGCAAAGATGATAGCAGTATCAAACTGAATTACAGTTTTCCACTAAATCTGGATGCTGGATGAGAAAATATAGAGGTTCATCTTGTATTGTTGGCAAAAATGCAAAATGAAAAATAATAAATTATCTTTCTTTAAATCAAGGGTGGAAAATCATTTTATGATTGATCTTATTTTACTACACACAGTATCACATGCGTAAAAGCCAGAAAAATCTCTTCATAATCTTTAAAAAATAATATTCATGAAACATGAATACTACTGTATATTGTGTTATTCTCCCATGAGAATAGGATTGAATTGTTCAGGACATAATGCAATACTTGTTAAACAATCTACGTATGTATTTCATAGCAGAAATAACTTGGCTGTTAGACATATTGTCATTTCACTCCTGAAACATCAAGAGTTTTATTTTCACCAAATAGAAAACAGTTAAATGAAATTCCCAGTCCATGCAGAAACCATGGTACATCAAAAAACAACAGTGCTCATCTAGGAAATCTCTCTCTATGCAACAGGTGTCTTTTACTACAGATTTGCCTCCTGAATTATTCACAGGGCTCTTCCACCTTTAAAAGACGCCCTATCTTATTCATTATTTAGCTGCCTTTTCACTGTGGTGGGAGGCACCTTCAATTATTCAGCAACAATATAGAGCCTAGCAAGGGGTTAATAGGGCTTTTGCTGACAGTGAGCGGTAGGGGAGGTAAAATGGGCAATGGAGGTGGAGATGTGGAGGGGTGGGAAAGATTTATGACACAGGTCTAGTGGCGAGGTGAGAGATTGTGGCAGCGGGGGAATAGAGCTGTGCGACTGAGAGAGAGAGATCAAGGCGGAAAATGGTTTGCAGTGATGGGGAAGCATCAGGAGAACCCCCGCTGCCACTACCAACACTATATGTAGGTGGGAACATGTGTGTTAGGTGCTGGGGGAAAAAAAATGTCAATCTCAGAAAGTCATTATATTTGGTTGTGTGACTTGAGGTTTAATGTTGCAAGACATATTGCAGAGGACCATCTATAAATTGGCCCTCCCTGAGGTTTTCTTTCATTTGTAGTTTGTCCAAATATGACTTTCTTGAAAGCTTTCCCTTGCATTGACTTGAAGTTTACAGGAAGGATGCTATTGGCTATGGCTACGTAGCCAACATTACCATTAACAGCTCCTTACTTATAAGCCTAGCAGGAGTGTTTAAAGTTCAACATCAGTGCTAACTTGTTGTGCTTTTATTTTTGCATCACTTCTTTTCTATACCAACAAATGTGGTTTCTTCCTGTCTTACAGGGAAAAACGCACACTAAAGTGACTCACGAGTACCTCTGAAGGTGCAAAATGGTATTATGGGATTGGCCAGACAGGGCTAGCTAGTGTTCTAACATCAATAGATCTTCAATATACTGTCAAAGTAGTAATTTCTTCACATTCACTTGGCAATTTTGATTTTATTCAAAAAAAATACTTTAAACGTTTTAAGCTCTAAACAAAACTAATATCAGTAATAAAGTGCTATGTTTGAGCTGATCCATTACCTCCCATACTGTTTGACTGGCAGTTGATCTGGAAGTGCACAATTACCACTCCCAACACTCCTCAGTCGACTTAATTAAATCTTTCATTCTCACAAAATCTTGATATTGTATAGACAGTGTTAGCAGTAGTGTAGTCGGGTCTAGGAGCAAATTGTATTACATAAAACTTAAAATGAGAAAATTACCTCTCAAGATATGCCCGTAAAATAGCTGAAGAATTAGTGTAATTTAGCACATTTACATGCTAATGTAATAATCCAAAAGAAGGGGGAGAGTCAGAGGAGAAACTTGTGTTTGATTAATCTGAGATGTAAAACATTCAAACAAAGCAGGAAGACAGACTGCTGATTTGTGTTGAATAATGCTAAAATAATCTCCCCTGTGACAGCAACCCGTAATGCAATATTCAAAAGACAAAGTTATTCCCAAAATGACTCCTGTGGAAAAAAAAGGGGGCTCAGAAAAAAACAACAACTGATCCTACAGTTCATTTCAATTTGCATGCTCAACAAATTGCAAACTGTGCCAACAAATTAGATCATTTAGCGAAAAAGCTCATTTCAAAGACTACATACTGTATGAGTCTGTCTTGTTGGTCATGAAAGAAAACAACAGACTTTCCTTACCACAAAAGCCATCCTTGTAGTTGAAGAAGTTCTCTCAAGATACTTCCTTTAAGTTTAAAATAACTTGGCTTCCAATAACAAAAGGTTCTGGTTCAAACAAATCCCTGTCATGTGCCCTTCAGCTCTGGTGTTCTCTGTTGTCTCTGCTATCTCCTCCTTCGTGGCATGTCTCACCTCCTTCTCTTCTACACATTCAGCCAGGAAGTATGAAAGGCGCTCTTGCCCAGGGCTCAGTCACTACATCTACCTGACATAATCGACAGATGTAGGTTATTCAGTACATCTGGACTTCACACATATAATGTGGTTTCCTGCATTATAAATCATTCCAGTGTTTATTTAAAATTTGGCAACTTATGGCTGAAACTATGGTACGTTAAATTCATTTTTGTTTTCAGTTTTTAAAGGAAGACGATATATTTATAAGCAGAACATAAAAGAGGTCCATAACAGGAGGCTGCTGTATAAACAGTAATATGTAGTAATATGTATTTAATGTGTACACAAATAACAAACATAACATTGGACAACTATGTTAATCCAATAACTGAGCTAAAAGCCTGGCAAACACTCAGCCTTCAAACTGTTACTATGTAGACAATAATCTTATATAAGTCACTTACATTGAGTAAACAGGGGGTTTCTGTGTCTTGTTCAAAGGCATTTAAACACATCACATGGCTGATGACAGGCACATGTTCACTATTTCTAGTACTGAACTTGTGACCTTTCTTCACTGGGACAGTGTTTATGTCCACATCAACTTAAACACGCACCTAATTAGCTAACTTTGACCCGTCTGTTACCTTTCTGCAAGATTCAGCTACTGGAGGCAGCCATCACATCCAGCTCCTCTGACCATTAATTCATTACATTAATCTGCACTATGCAGCCTGTAATTGATCAAAAGCTATCATTTTGCAATGTTATCGTTATCATCACTAATTGATTTGATGATCCATGCATTCCATTAATAATGTAATAGATGGGAAATTAAGAATTTAACTGTCCATAGCCATTAATGTGATCAAGATGTAATAAATGAATGAGCTACATTTCATTAAATTTAATCATACTCAATTTTATGCAGTCCAGTTTCAGCCCATATATCCTGCCAGCACACAGATATTAAATGCTTGAAGTTGAGTTATGTGGAAAGTTTTTAAATATCTTTTTGATAGACTCCTGTTTTGGACCACTATATGATCCCTCCATATAAAACATTAATTAATCTAAGTGGTTTTAAAATAAATTAATACCTCGTGAAACAGAGGTTGAGCAGCAGTCCAGCAAATGTACTTATTCTAATATGATGCTAAGGCAGCATTTGAAAAAAGAGCTAAAGCAGCGATCACATATTGCCATTTTACTTAAAAAATTATTCACAGTAAAGGCTCTGTAGCATGTGCACAGAAACTTGCTGAGGGGGGCCAGTCCTGTCTTATTTTCTCCATCTCTTTCTCTCTCTCGCTCCCTCTCTTTCTCTCTCTGCTACTTATGCAATTAGAAATACTGCAGCTCCCCCTATTGACGTGGATCAGGTGGGAGCTTTACAGGGATCAAAGTTTCCAGCTTTATCAAACACAGCTCTGCATCGTAATGGATACCACAGCCAGGAAACTGGTCCTGACCAACATTTAACACATATGAAGTGGTAATCTGTATCTGTGATCTGTGCACTGTGGTTTGCCTAAATGGTACAGTCAACAGAGCAGCGCTGGACGTGTCATTAAAGCATTCATGAGTGTAATTAAGCATGCCTAATCTCAAATGTCATCAATAACTGACTCATTCTACAGTACATCTGAGATCATTCACCATTTTTTTTCTGTACAGGAAAATTATATCAATTTACCAAGATCAAACAGCAGCGGAAATCCTTCAGCCTCAAGTGTAATTACTGGTTTGTTGAGACAAAAGCACCCCTTTCTGCCTTAACAGTTGAATCTTAAGTGCTCCGCTCTTGAGCTCTCTTTGTCCGGCAATGCCTGTGACGCACATTCAAGATGCTCAGCGTGTTTCTTTCCTGTGAAAACTGAGAGGTTGATGCCTCTTGCTTGACAGCTGGAGAGCAATAGACAAGAGCGTAAGTGGCTCTCAGTCTTTGGGGCCTTCCTCCTGATACTGAAAAGCCCAGATGAGTACGAGTCTTCATCTCAAACTGCAGTCACAGAAAAACTCACAACTGTCCCGTTTTGTCACTCACATGTGACTGAGGGTCTGATGTATCCTAATCAGCATGAACAGGATAAAAGTGCACAGAGTCACATTCTTTCAATTCTCTTCTTAACTGCATGGATAAGTGAAAGAAAATGAGGCATGCAACTCAGCTTGAAATGCCCCTGTGTGTTGCCATGAACAACAAAAGCAGTAAATCTCATTTCGTAAAAAATTAGGTGACTGGTGGAATCTTTGCAAAAAATGGCAGCACGGGCGAGCAGCGTTAGTATAAAGGACAATGAGGTGGAAAAAAGGCAAACGGCCAACTCAAGTTCTTTCTGGGTGGACGCCTAAGTTCAGTCAAAATTTTAAGACACATACCATTGCCGAAACATGCTGGAAACATGTGCAGGTACAAAAGCAGATGTGATGCTTTTTTTGTGCATTGCTAATTTTGTTATAGCTTGATAAAATTCGGAATGGTTTCCCTCCCTTTGTTTCTCCTTGATGGTGAAAACGCAGATTGAAGCCCTAGATAGCGCCAAACATACCATCTGTCCGAATGTATATCTGTCAGCGAGGAGAAAGAGGGAGAAATGGAAATATGTCTGTACAGAGTGGAGGAGAAGGAGCCGGGTTGTGATGGTAAGTAAAGTTTGCCCCAGGTGACAGTTTGAACAAACTCCTGTGAAGCTCTCTGCAGAGAGAGTTGCATGCTGGGCCGCACAGAAACAATGGACTAATTAAGGCGAGGCTCTCGACACAGGGTTCACTGCAAGTCCTTGGATCTTGGCTGGACGGTGGAATGAGCAGGGAGGAGGGGTATTTTTTCTCCTGATTAAATTCAGATCAAGGGAGCTGACACAATCTGGCTTTGCGTCTGGCTTAATGAACAGCTCCAATTATTTTAGCTGCAGGTTCTGTCTGTTTTGACTGCAGTTTACACACACGTATGTCTTTACTACATGTTTAACAAGCCATACACCATGGCACGATAAACACCTAATTTAACCATTAAATCAATATCTCTCTCTAAATTTCTCCAAATGGGTGTCTATTTCCATATTTCTTAGCTTAGTTATACCATACTGAAACAAAATGCCTGCATGCATCTCTAAAATGTCACATGCAGATTGCTAAATTGAGCAAATAAAGGCCTAGATGCAGTCTGTGCTAGCCATATCAAGAGGAAAGGGGGATTTGGGGAGTAAACAGGGGCATATGGTAAGACTTTAGGGAGATTAGGCTTTCTTATGTGGTGTAGGTGTGTGGAAGGAAAGAGGCAGAGTGTAGGAAAATCAATTTAACCAGGGCCTGAACTCACAAAGGGGAGGAAAACATTAATACACAGTTATACCAGTGAAGTCCTCCACCATAATTTGTGAGCCTGTGTTAATATTGAAATCGTACTGACAGTCACAAAAATTAATGTAGCGTAACTCTGCATGATATTCTACAAATTGAGTGAAACAAGAAGCAGAGCTAACATAATTCAAACAGGCAGTTTGGCTCTGGACAACTAAGTGGGCTAGTTGGAAGAAAGGACCCCAACCACACACGCACACACACACACACACACACACACAGTGTATACTTATTTAGGTTTCTCTAGCTACATGTAGAGTTATACTCATCTGCAAAAGAATAATTAAAGTGACATGTTACAAAAATTTAAAAGCAATAACAAGTCTTGGGAAGTCTTTACTCCAACAAGCTTTAATCTAAAGTGACTGTATTGTAATCTAAACATTTCAACAAGACATTTAGCAGCATCTTGGTAGCAATACATATATCAGTACTGATATACAATATCACCATACAATACAAGCAATATAGTATCATAATCAACAGTTGAGGGTTTTGTTGTGGTCTGCTCAGCTGATTACACTGATGTAAAAACAAGAAAAGGAAGTTAGCCTGAGCCCACAGGAACTACACAAGGGCTTGTGGATTTCTTTCAATATTGTGACCTTTATAGATGAGAGCAGTGTGAATCATGCTTCCACTGTTCCAAGCTAAGAAACAGATTTGGTCTGTTATTTAGTGAAGTGGAAGCATGTGTAACCATCATTTGAGGTCAGTTGACTTTAAATGAAAGGAAAAATGAGAAAAGAAAAAAAAGGAAAAAAAAAGTACTGATTATGGTCCATCACTCAGTATCTTCAAACGACAATCTGTGAGGGTGCAAGGTTTTTCATGTTCTATTGTTATACTTATCAAACAGTTTATACACACACAAAACTGGTGGAGTTTGAACAAACAGAGAGTTAAATGTTGATTGCAGCTTTAACGTTTGGAGCATAGAGGAAGGTAAAGGTCTAGTTAAAAGGCTGCAAAACTTGGCTTAATGCATATCACTTTTTTATTTGACATCGCTGGCAGAAAAATCTAAAATAAAAGATTCCACGATTCAGTGAAGTTGATTAGAGCTGTGAAGATTTCTATGTAGAACTATACTTGTCAGCTTAAATCACAAAGCAGGGCTCAAGACAGAGGAGCTTCCCCCTGCCCTCTAATTGACATCCGTCTGATTAGCTCCTCTTTGCTCAAATGAAATTCTGGTGTTAAGCGAGATCACAGATGTGAAATCTTCTCAACAAAATCCAAATTATCCTCTGGAAAGTGGGCTCCTCACATCGCACACAGGCAGCTGGACTCACAACACACTGTTTTGTGATCCTTTCTTTTAAAGTCAGGCGGGGTTGCTAGGCAAAGCTTCAGGTTGAAAAAAATGAAAGTTACTTTGCTTAACATTCACCCATGAGCTAAGTTAAACTGATATTTCTCACAGTCTCCGCTGACATCTACATATGTGCTGGATAGTATGTGACCAATTGATACAGTATGTGGGGAACCGTCATTCTAAATTATAGTGAGTGTCGTATGGTTGCTGAAGGGTAATGTGACGGTTAAATGTGAATTTATTATATTTGTTTGTCTTTCACTTTTTAACGACGGCTATTATTTCATGTAGTGTTCCCACCTCCAGACAGACGCACATTCAATCCATCCTCTAAAACTCCATCCATCACGTTTGTTTACTGACAGTTCAATTTTGGGTTTTAAAATCATTTGTTCCAGCTTGGCAGTGACAGCTATACGGCTTGTCGATGACTGGGAAACAAACACATGCTGTCATCTGTCTGACTGTCTGT
This sequence comes from Selene dorsalis, assembly GCA_900303245.1. NCBI lineage: Eukaryota > Metazoa > Chordata > Actinopteri > Carangiformes > Carangidae > Selene > Selene dorsalis. Next base: position 22,705 of record OMNW01001214.1, on the reverse strand, counting down.
CTGCGTCTTTCTGTCTGTCTGCCTCGAGCTGTGAGGTTCCTCACAAGTGACAGCTTTCTGTTCAGCAATCTGCCTTGTCTGCTGATTTGAATCAGGCTTTTGTTTTGTACACGTGTATGTGTATGTCTATGTGTGTGTGTGTGTGTATGTGTGTGTGTCGCATGTGTGGGTGGGTGATGTGGGAGGGAGGACCTAATATGTAAGCGCTGCCAGTTTGTGTGCACATATACAGTACATGTGTGGCAATTCATGTGTATGTTATGTGTAATGTGTGTGCATATGTCCAGCAGATTGAGTTGTAGTTAAGCATTTTCAGATGCAGGGCTCCAGCTGGCAACAGAAACGAGAATATGGCTTCCACAGCCAGAAACAACACAGGTTCGCTAACTAGAAAAACCTGAGTGGCCGAGAAGAAACATAATTTTATGCACAGAAAAGGACACGTCGTCCCCAATAATTTCATATTCTGTAAATCATATGTCCTCCTCAGTTAAGTCCAGGACAATCTCAACTCTCTCCCCAAAAGTATGATGGAGGAACAGATCTGAGAAAGAGACCCTTCATGCTATAGTTCACACATCACACTCATTCACTCTTGACAAACAGCTGGACACAACTATGGAAAACATTTATTCGAGCTTGTCAGCTGTCTCACCTGCTTTGGTCACTCATAAGTAATGTGACCAGGTGTTTAAGCGTGGGACGGTACAGCATTTTCATCCCTTGTCCCACGTCACACACATTGAGACATTGTCCTGAGATTAAAAACTGAGTCCCCCAATTCAAAGTCACTGAACTATCCAGCTGGACGTGTTGAGCCCACAGATTGACCATACAATTATCTTATATTACACTTCCTGATAATACTAATAGTGAAACAGAACATTTTGTGATCAGCTCACTGTACTGCCAGCCAGTCTGTTTCTTTTTCTTTTTTCTCTTTTTTTTTTTTTAAACATAATCTTGCTTCATCTATTTGACTCGACGTGACTCTTCTACTTTGTAATGCAGTCTTGCGTTTGGAGGATGAAAGAGCCAGTAATAAAACTGAACCCTGCAGTCTGTGTGTTTATTTTTTAGAACTAAGATAGACTACCTCTCAATGGTTGTACCACATTCTCCCACATTAAAATTGTCTTTGTCCCACAATGATTTGTGGGAACTGGTCAACCTACTCATAAGACATGATGCATCCATGTGTTGTTACTTTAAACCTGCTAATGTTGGCCATTAGAGAGCAGACATCAGTTTTGAAACACGTATGTTTTTTGTTGTTGTTGTTGATGACTGTTTGAGTTATGAAATAGTCTTGTAAAGACATAAGCCCATAAAGGTCAGCAACAGTACAATTAACTTGCCGCTGAGACACAAAAGGGTCACAAACAAAGTTAACTCCTGATCTGTGACTCGGAAAAAATGTAAATTTGATGTCAAGCTGATCAGGGAGGACCAGTGATTTGTTTTGGATTATTTGACAGGGAGGTGGAGAAACCCATGCAACCACATTTTGAACCACATCGTTATTATCATAACCCTGACAACGATAATCTAATGTTCACGAGGTACTGATTTTATTCCAAATTACAATTATCTTTTCCTAAAGTAGTTTTAGTGCCTTAACCTAATCAAGACACGACTATAGTAACCACAGCAATGGTATGTTGGTGTGCTAATTACGCTAGCCATGACAACTGAGGTCTGGTACATGTTTCACAGTAAATGTGCTATTTCAGGAGACACTCCTATGGGCCCTATCAGGGGATTGAAACAAAGACCTGTGTGTATGAATACAAGCTGTAGAACAGTACTGCCTGTAATGCTATGACAGGTGTATTTCCTTCTCTGCCTACAGTGATTTTATACATGCAATGTATCTGTTTCCCTGGTTGTTTCAGAGTTACTGTCACTGTGGGTCTGTGTGCATAATGTAGTGCAGAAGTCATAAAGCAGGGATGCCACTGATTTTGTTTTTGAATTTTTTTTTTTTCAACAAAAAGGACAAATGCTAAAGATTTTTCAACTATACTGTTCTGCATGTGGTCCAGTTTTCTAGTAAAGCACTGGTTAAACCAACAGACCAAGTTATACTGAGGGAGGATGTTTTACTATAGTCATCTGTAAGGGTTAGTAATTGAGAAAGTTAACAAGTAGCCCAATAAACTGCACAGTGGAAATATGGCCATTCACATGCTGCTGATGCAACAGTTAAAAGAGCTTTAATATAGACATCTGCTAAAGTAGTGGGTTAGCCAGAAAATCCACGGTTCTCTGGTTCTGTGCCCTGAGTTTTGAATCAACCCGTGAGATTTTTTTCTTTTTATTCTTTTAGCCTTAAGCACAAAATGTGTTTGTGAGGGTGTGTTTGTTTCCAAGGTGTGAGGACAGAGCCATCAGAAGGAAGCAAAGATGCTGAATAATGATCACAGCTCAGAGACGACAACCACTGCAGAGAGGAATATGTGACCTTTCCGACTTTTCTGTATCAAAAATTGTTTAGGAGGAGAACAGCTGTCTCCTCCGATCTGAAGCTCCAGCATGAATAACAAACATTATCGTTCCCGGGTGTCACTAGATAGCCTTGTTGGGAGTGGTGTGTAGCTGGGTGGAGGCAGCTTAGCTGTGTATGCATGTGTGTGTATTTCTGTATGCCTTTGAGTTTTCTTGTTTTCCTTCTTCCCCAGACAAAACAATTGAAAGATTGTTTTCATTGCCACATATTTGTTGCATTACGAGTAAGACGATACACTCCCCAAACCGTTCAAACCAGGAGGTGCTGCATGGGCGCTGTCATCTGAAACTAAATGAAACATTTAGCCAAGGGACATGGGCTCCTATAAGGCAGCAAAAGCAGACGGCGTATGAAATGTTGCTGAGGGAGCAGAGGGAGGGGGGAAAAAGCACTCAAACATTTTATATTGTAAGTGGTACCATCTTCCATGGCTAAACAACTCAATCAACAATCTGTCGGGACATTTAGAAAATGGGATTCTCCTTCAGTGATGACTGCAGGCATTCACTTCCTCTGTGATGGAATGATATCAACCAATCCTCTGCTTTTATTTACCTTCAGAACTCCATCTCAAATTTAATATTATAGCATGTATTTCAACATCTGGCCTTCCTAGTTTTTATCAAAGGTCAAAATGTCTCCACAAGTGCAGAGTGATGTCTTTTGAAGTCTATCATGGAAGAAACATTAAATAAAAACATCTTGGCTCTGCTATGTTGGGGTGTTACAGCCTCTGCTATTGAGGAGCCTATGGACTGTAAATGGGTTGCGGTGCACTGTGGGAGCTGCTGCCGTACAGATAGATTACACATGTCACCGCTGATCTACGTGGAATGGCTGGCCATTACTGAAATGATCTCAGGCCGCATACAAATGCACATTATATAAGCAGAGCACAGGTGGACAATCGGCATGAGATAGATATTTGATGGAGACAAGTAGTGTGTATTGTAGCCTACATAGCGAAAGATGGATGGCAACATGGACTGTGCTTTCAAACACACAAGAACACACACTGACAAACAGAGATACATACAAGACACACCCATGAGCATCCACACATACACATGGTACACATATGGAGTCCCAAAGCAGATAAAGCCGTCAGAAGAATTAATATCTGTGTGCTGTAGTGCCTTGGGCCAAAGCCCTCACCGTAAACACATCACTCACAGCATAGCCAATCGGCCAAGGGATCAACCCAAGGGTTGGGAAGGATGGGAAACAATTTAAGCGTGGGTATGTTGCAGCTGAGTAGCACTAAAACACTAAGGCTGTAAGCTGAGAGTAACGGAGGTGTGGTGAATGTTTTCTTTCCTGGCTGTGACAGATTACTGCATTTATTAAACACAATTTCCATTTAATCCGCAACAGGGAAATGAACAACAAGATTGCACCCTCAAAAGTCATTGTGAAATTTTTTTATCGTCAATAAATCCCATGAAAATATGCAAACCAACAGCGATTTAATACAACTCGCAAGTTAACGCAGCCGAGGCCTGAAATAACATAATCATCCGTGCCACAGACCTCAAAACCTTTAAACACATATTAATAAACCACACCATTGCACTGAGTGACATGCCCATGTTCATTTCATTGCAATGAACATGGGCTAGTTTGTTTGTCTTGAATCAATCCCACATACATCCTACTGCTGGAAATGCTCACAAGCACACCAAATGTGTAATTATCTGCGGCTGATAGAATATCCGAAAAAAATCTACTGGTGACTCTTGCTCAGCTAGCTTCTTTTGGAAGAAGACTGGAGAAGCACCACAAAGGGTGTAAAAACATGGATACTTTCGGTGTTTTGATAGGATTTGTGGAGAGTAAAAAAAAATGCAGTTTGTATTTCCACCTGTTGGTGCAATTTACTGCAATACACCAACGCATAAGACATGCCAGGTGGTGTTCTAAATGTCTGCTGCCATAAGGTGCTTATTAATCACTACAGCAGAAGGGCTTTAGGAAGTGAGGCAGGCAGTATAAAGCATGATAAAGCTGGCATAGGAAGGAGATTGTGTTGGATGAATGGGTCAAGCTCAAAATGTCTGTCAAGTTGTTGTCACTGTTTGGTTTGGTTTGAGCAATGAAACTACTTGGTTAGTTAAAAGATCATGATGTGTATCAAAATAGACCTTTTCACAACGTTAGTCATGTGTTAGAAAACCTCTCTGCTAGAACTTACTATTGCTCACCATGTTAAATAAAAAAGCAGTTAAAAATGGGACCGTACTCACCACCTCCAGTAAGGGGCATATACAGCTCACCATGAGTGGAAGGGTCAACAACGGGACGTGGGGGTGGGGTGGGGTGTCACAGCTAAAATAGATGCAGTACAAGTGTAGAGTATAAGTGGCAAATGGCTGACTGGATGTAAAATAATGGGTTTTACCACTTACCTGCAGCCAATGTTACCAGCCTCAGCGATTCACAGGAAGCAGCAAGCTGAAGATAAGCCAGCAGGTGAATTTCATAACCTGACCCTGATGAGGAAGTTGGCTGGGGGAGGAGTCATCCAAGGGCTGCGTTCACCAGCCCTACACTTATCTGCTACTTGAGAGCATTTCCTAGTTTAAGAACAACAAATCTGAGAAGTCTGTATCCAAAAGGTGGTTATCATGCTGTGTTGATGGGAAAGCAGTAATGTTTGATGACATGACCTCATAGACAAAGACATAAACCAGTTTTTTTAATTTCCTTTTGGTCAAAGAGCCTGCAACTGCAACTTTAAAGCTTTTTGTGTGAATCCAATAAGCTGTACATGGTTATTGAGATTTTAATCTTATGAAAGTCCTGCAGATGATGCTCAACTGTTGGATGGAAAGAGGCCACAGGCTGGGAGAGCTGGCAACAGTAGACTGTGGAAAGAAAAGGGATAGGCACAGAGGATGTGGGTGGGACCAGATAGGCGGGGTTGGCGATTGGTTGGGAAGTTCAAGCGGTCGCGTCAATCACACGGTCCTGGGCCATGCCTGAGTGAGAGGTGGTGATGGACCAGGGCAGGCTCCCGTTATCATGAAAAAGGGCAGAGAGGGGACAAGCTTAGACGGGCAGGCGATGAGTGAACCTCGGGTGCGCCGATATAAATAAATAAAGTGGGCAAATTTTTAAAGGGGAATAAAGACGGCGACAGAAAGGGAGAGAGGGCTCGGCTGTATGGGGTCAAACATCAAACAGGACCCAGACTGAGGAGACCTATTGTGTGTAAGAGAGAGACAAAGAGCGAGAATGAAAGAGAGGCTGTGAACGTGAGAGAGATTGTGGGTTTAGGGCACAGAGTAAGAGAGATGTAGGGTATCACAACCATTTTAGTGGACACACTGAGACAAGCTGGGGGTGAAGGATAATTGAATAGAACAGGGACTCCCTTTGTTGTCTCATTCTTCACAGCTGCTTTGTAAGCCTGATTACTCAATCTTTGCAATCGAATGGAATTAGTTTGCCAGGTCTTCTGTAGAGCTGAGTACACATAGGTCTGCTATATGTCTTAAAGTAATATAGAGAGCCAGGATCAAGACACGGTATAACTGAGATAGAAGACAAATTTTTACAGCTAATACATGGATCAAATCTAAGTCTTGCAGAAAAAAAAGATCAATGAAGTGATTTTGGGCTCTATGGAGCTCAATCTCATCCAACTTTTATTAGAAAGAAGGAGGAAAGAAAATCAGGAATGACATTTCATCCCCTCGAGCATTTAGGGCTTTCTGCCACACTTTGAGTCAGGAGTGAGGTGTCCTACCTGCAGTCTCTGCTGGCAGCCATTTTGAAAGTACAATAGGGAAAGGTGGAGAGAGAAGACAGAGGACATATGTTCTTTTACTTTTTTCTGATGCAAAACATACCCGTTTTCACTAGGAAGAGACATGGTAAAATCAATTACTGTCAACCTCCTTGTGATCAAAAGAAAAGCATGAAGGGACTGCAAGAAAGTGTTTTTCCCGACACAGCCAGCGCACTGAATCAAAATATGGTCATACAATAAAAGAAAGAAAAAAATTGACTCTGACAATGAATGTTTGTTCCCTCAGTCCAGGTGAATATTGAAAAATATTTTCAGACTCAAAAGGCAGACACACAGACAGTTTGTAGAGGTATTAGAAAAACACCTTGAAACTATGGAAAACACACGTGTAAAGGCTGAATAGTCTGACCAGTGAGATTAATTAACCAGTTTGTTTTGAATATTTCCAGGTTTCTCAGTGCTGCTGTGGCAGCTGAAGCAGCAAGAGAGGGTCAGGAAAGGATAGCAACTAACGAAGAGAGGGTGCTGGAGAGTAAGAGGAGGAAGAGGAGGAGGAGGAGGAGGAGGAGAGCAGCCAAAATGCTGCTGTGGAGGAGGAAGCGAGGGCAGTAGCAACAGGTGAGACTGACAGCCAACACAGAAATAGAGCTTGATGGTGGTGGTGCTGTGTGGGTGTGGATGAGGGGCTCAATTTGGAAAATTTTGCCTCCTGTCCATAAATCCTGACAGCAGGCAATTGTCTGTGAAAGCTGGTTTGACTACCAACCACTGCGTCTATCATCGTTGTCACTTTTGGGGGTGTGGACGTGTCCTGTTGACAAAAGCTGGGGCTTATCAAGAGGAGGGGCATAGCGTCGCCTTGACTCAGCCTCCACTGTTCTCAGATATAGGAAATTGCATGCATTTTATAGCCTACACATATATATGTAGTTGAACACACTGACAGATATGTAGAAACTGAACTTGCTACTATATACTGAACTATATCAACAGACTGGTATTTTGCATATTTTATAAATATATATCTCATGTATCCAAAGTGTGTTTATATGTGATAATCATAGAGGTGACATATAGGGCAACATCACTCTGGATATATATTACATTTTTGTATGGGAGATCTGTGGTAAGTTTAGGGGGCTGAGACGACACAGTTTGGTAGGAAAATTCACTAGAGTTTTTCTTTGTAAGTTACAGATGAAAGTTTCAAAGATTTCCATAAAAGTGATATGATTTGTTTCTTCCTTCCTATCTGCAAACACAGCAGCACACTGTTTCTATCTGCAGTTGTAATCAACAAACATGGAAGTGCAGCATTTTCTTGTCAAAGAATAAAAGATCTTCAATGTGTTTTAGCCTGTTTCTGGCTCTGGCCACCCACTTACTTGCCTCCTGAAAAATCTATGAACTTCACTAAATCACAGAGAAAAACTATGTGAAGTCTAAATGACAAACCATGCATTCACACAATCTGCCAACGCATCCAAAATCTAGTCAAAACAGTGTCCTGTGGTGCACACACTTTTCCAGGAACATTAAAAGTGACACATTTTAGTGTCTCCATATCTGCTCTGGGAAATGCTCTACAGAGACAGACTATCGCTTCAACTTTTTCTGGCAGCCACAGGGTGAAAACTCGCAATAGCAGGTCTGCTTTGTGTTCCAACTGCTGCCTCCCAAGACCCATCTGTAAACACAGAGACTGCCTCACCCACACCTCATACTGAAATAAAACCACCTCCCTATACATGTGCACAGTGCAGTAACAAAAACCTCATTAAAATGCATACACGTTTGAAGAACCCTGCACTCAACCCACACTCTGTCCATCTCTCTCTTTCTCTCTCTCTTTCTCATGCTTCACCCAGGACGTCCGGAGGATGAGCCTCTCTAACTACTCAATGTTGAAATGTCCCCTCTCTCTTTCTTCCTTTTCAACTCAATGTTTGCCTGCTGTAGTGGGTTGGTAGTTGACAGCCAATAAAAGAGAAGCTCATCTCTGGTTCCCAAAAAATAAAAAAAGGGGGACTGATCCATTCTGTATTGAGTGGTTTGTTTTTCCTCTTTTTTGTGTACTTTGCTCCAGATTTTGGCCTCTTTTTAATGTGGCCTTAATACAAGAGAGGGAACGGTTTAATAGAATTCATTACCCCAAAGCTGCAGGTCACAGCTTGGATGTACAGCCAAAACGTTTTCTGCGCACACAGCAGCGGGATGTTTAAGTCTATAAAAGTCTGTAAGAGCCTAAACAACTGATAAAGTGTTGGGAGGATTTTAATGAGTGCAGTCAAGTCAACATGTTCATTCAGTTAAAAAGATTAATTTTCTCCAGCACTCAGCTGACATCCTTGATTTACAGCATTGATTTAAACAAACACAGAAAACAGGGATAGCAGTGGGTCAGTGATGGGATATCCACACTGCTGGAAAATGCAGATACTCCATTAACATTTTTATTGGACAGAATATTTTAAATGTTCTCTTCTTAAAAAACAATAAAATAAATAAAACACTTTTGGCATACAAAATACAAAACATAATAGTTCTTTAAATTTGTACATAGGGTGGGGAAAAAACAGGTCAGCATCACAATGCTGTACTATACACTATGGGACAAGTCTACCTCCAGATCTGCATGCTGTTGTACTGAGGACCCGCTCCACCAAACACCAAAACTCCTAAAAGTTTTGTGAATATTTGATACGCACAGGAGGCTTTTTCTGAACCATCAGCAAGTCATTTCATTGTTAAATCTTTCAATATAAGTATTTATTTTCACTGTATTGGTCTCATGAATAATTCAGGTAGGATAGAGGAAGGCTCTCATGGGCTGTGCTTGTTGTTATTGTTGCTCTTTTGTTTGCCATCATGCCACTCTTCCAAGGCCCTGAGCTACACTCTCTCCTTTTACAGCAGTCCACTTTTTAACTGACTTGTTTCGTTGCGAGATCACTGCAGGCCTTTCTGTTCTCTTGTGATGAGTTTGTGCTCATCGGGTGTGTATATGTGTGTCTGCATGTGTGTGTATGTATGCGCGCAGAAAGTAATGGAGCCTCTGCAGCCGCTGGTGTGCCGGGTGCTGAGGTGGCTAATGGAGGTCAGTAACAGCCTTTTCTCTGTTTTCCAGTATTTGTTAGAGACACCATGAAATTCCTTAAAGGTTTTGTGAACTTCATCCTGTGACATGTTTTTTTTCCTGTGGTTGTTGTTGTTGTTGTTTTTCAGAGATATACATATGCTAAATAGTTTTCCTGCTTTTTCTGCTGCTCATAATCTGCAGTTGACTCCCTCTTAACTGTCTGGTAAATTTAAGAAACTGCCACAAAGGTTTCTCCTTTGCCAGTTTTCATTTCACCTCACATAAAGAGGATAAATGTGTGAAAAATCCTTGCACTGCAGAATCCAAATAGGCTATTTTAAAATTCATTACACTCAGTTAATCACAGGTTTCTATTTGCATTTCAGACAGGTCATATGGGTTTGACCAGTCAGCTTTCCATTATGCCACGCTGGCTCAAACAACCTGCCAGATAAGCAATGCAACAAATAGAGAATAGAAGTACAAAGCTGTCTGAGGAAAACCTCTATCAGATTAAGGTTAGAACGTCAGATTTTCCCCCTGCCTGTCATCCTTGGCCTCTCACAGCTGAAATGCAGGTGGTGGAGAGACAGCTGGGCTGCTGGGTCAGCAATCGCTCGTAAACAAACGCAGGAGGAGGACAGGAGGAGAGACAGAGTGCTGATGGTAAGAGGAGAGGCAGGGAGGCAAGTAAAGGTAGATAGTGAGAATTCAAGAGTGAGTGGAAACGAGGGGGGAGGAGGGGGGGTAAGACAGAGTTTGGAAACACGGTGGGAGAGTTGAGGGAAAGAACGAGAGGGGAGGAAGGAGAAAGCGTGGAGGAAAAACTGCAGGAGGAAAAATAAGCAGAGCAGCTAATGAGTGGAGAGCGTTACAGAAAACAGACGTGTGAGTGTGAAACATTGAGTTATGTAGATGCATGCCAGTGTAGGTTTGTGCTTAAACTGAACTCAACACAAATCTACTCACATTTATTTTTATGCCTTCAAGATTTACCCTATGCCCAAAGTCCAATGCTGACAAAATATTTCACCCTTCACTTATTATTTACTAGCAGGCTAACTGTCAGCCATATCAGAGGAATCAAGCTGTTACAAATCCACTTGAGTGCTGTGTGACAAAGTTTAGCTTGATTTAAGCATTGCAGGTGGTGACTGGCTGATTCCAGTTTTCCACTTTGGGCTTGCCATAGCTGTACAGCTCACACCCCTGAGCACTACCAACCTGTACCTGTAACTGGATTTGACCCCGCTGCTGGTGATACCACCACTTGATAATTCCTGTCAAGCACAACTGCAGACGGTACATCGAAGAATGCACAATAGATCATAACCGGGCTTAAGCACTCACTGAATTTGCTATTGTACACAAGTCATCCATGGTTGAGGCTGTTGTTACCTTGTTAGGACATTACTCTTGACTGATATTTTGGATTCTGAAGCATACATTTTTAAATGCATAGATATAGGAAAAAGAGAAATATGGTACTACAAGTTAGAGTTTGAAAAGACACCACTACGTGTAAGTCTGTACTAGGTGGAGTAAATGTTGTCAAAAACAAATGCAGATAAATTGTCAGTTTGGTAGATGTGGGTGTGTGCTGGAAGAGATTCGAAGATCAGAGCTGATGTCACACAAGCGGCAACAAGGATTTATGTGTAAATAGCAACTGATTCAATACATCTGGTGGAGGCCAGAGCGCCAGCAGAGGAGGAGATGTCAAGGAGTGATTTGTTAAATTTGTTGTTTTAGGCTGTGTAACAAGTTGGGAACTTTGGGAACGTCTTTCTTTCCCCCTAACTTCCTAGGAAAAGAGTGTGTTGTCCTAAGCCAAAAGAAGCTAACAATAGTCTGATAAGTCCTGTCCTATAAGTGAATCAAACCAGTTCCAACTTCAGGGTGGGGGACAGAATGCATGGTTCTGTGGACAAACCTGCATTGCACACTTTAGGCCATTTTTAGGGGCCAGGTCCACCAAATGTGCTTTTTGTGCTGACGATGTTCTCAACCTTACTTATAGAGCACTCTCTGTCTCTCTCTCTCATCAGAATGCTGCTGTTGCTATGTTATAAAACAAGTCCTCTGACACTTCCGTGTTCCTGCCTTGTTTAATGTAATTACTACGACTAAGTGTAATATATAGCTAACAGCATTAGCAGCAGCTTTAGACATGGACCCTGAGGTAGGCCTACGTTCAAAACGAGTGTGAGTGCATGATGTAAACCTAGCCACGTCTCAGGTTGTGTTGTTGTCGGTAACGCATGTCCCGCCCCTTCTTCATTTTGATTGGTCAGTGTGGGAAAAGGGACCTTGATGAGCGCTGCGCTGTTCTAAAAGTTGAATAGATTTCAACTTAAAGCGTTTTTTCCACTGTGGGTCTACAACGAGCTTCATAGGATCTGTATAGAAAGTAGACACTATGAGCGCAAAAATCGCGTTTGGTGGACACAGCCCCTTAAATAGCCAAGAACTGCACGCCTCCATGGATTTTCAGTAAAGTGCCTCCCATAAGCCACAGCAAACGTCTCATCAAGCGTACTGGCATCGCAGGAAATTACCTACAAAAATACTAAAGTTAGATAATTTGAAATTGTCTTTCAATTCAACATTTGATTTTTTTTCATTAAGTTTTGATTAAATCCTGTGAAAAGTACAGAAATAGGAGCTAATAATTAAAAGCCCACAGTCTAAAGGTAATCTAGGGTAACTCAGCTTGTTAGCTTAGTAGTTGATTCTCGGTTAGTAGCCTCTAGCTGTATGCTTTCAAAAATATTTCATTTCTAATACTCATAACATGCTCAATCCCTACACTGTATGGAAACACTGGGCTGCCCTCTGTTGGCTCCTCCATACACAACTTAAAGACCACAGCCTTGGGGCTGGTAAGGTGTGGTGTTCACCTGTCAGTCAGCATCAAAAGGCTAGAGCTTCACATCTGTCATTTTCCCAGAGGCACCGTCAACGGCAAACATATTCGGTCAGTCACTGCTCAAACACCTACCGTGTCAGTGGATCTATACAACTTAGTTTCACCCTTCACTGCCTGCTGGCTGTACTCCTCTACTTCACCACCATATAAAGAAGAATCTACCCTCAGTCCACAATGGATTCATCAAGACCAGCAGTGGCTATTTCACCCTGAAAAACTGCTTGGCTACATACATCCCAGGAAAAAACTAAGTCTAGAGGCTACATTTAATCATCCGTCATCCTGAGGTGAAATTTGTTCACAATTATGGCAAAGAACAAATGAATGTGACCAGTTTTGACTGCAGACATTGTGTAGTTTATCTAAAAGATGAACCTTAACAGACTCTGTCATGTCATTTTGCACTGTCTGTGGAAGCATCAATAACATAAACAAAGCTCCTGCTGTGAGGGCTATTTTCTACCAGGAGGAAGAGTCAGTGCTCCTCAGTGCCTGTGAGGTCTCCAAAGCCAGACCACCTAGGACTGACCCATAGTGCATACAGGCAACTTTAATGTTTTACTACTGCCGACACATAAAGATAAATAATCTATCTGCAGTCTAAAGTGGAGTGTTCAGGATGGAAGATTTAAGGTGTTTTACCCTCCCTAGTGGCTTCAGAGTCAAATGCTTGCTTCCTTGATCTCCCTCAACTGCTTTATAGACCCTTTTTTATTGCTTCCACGAATTGTTTCCCATAGGTTATCCGGTCATGGATGTCCATGCATAAAACGGTCTTCTCTTCATCTTTATTCACTGGCTGTTTCACTATTTGGTTGCCTCGTGAAGGCAGTAAATGCCTCTTGAAAGAAGTCATATTTTCTTTAAAGAAGATACTGCTAGCTTATGAATTGGGAATCGGCGGCAATTTAGGGCACAAAGGAACCATCTTTTCATCAAAAAAAAAAGATGTCAGATCATGCCCAAAGGAGAATTTAGCGTTTAGCAGAGGAATGTGAAAGAAAAATACTTTTTGGCTCGAAGAGGAGCATCATTTGGCAAGACACACCGCAGCATCATTTTTTGTCACTCGCTAAATGCTGCGAACAGGCTCTTGTTAAGCGACCTCTACAAATGTGCCATGACTGTATTAAGTCAATCATGCCTGCGTGAATGAAAGTTATAGAAAATGAGGCTATTCGTGATGCCTTTATTCTGCCATGTTGCCATGCTGGCTTGACCTCTCTTTTCCTATGGCAGAGACCAATGAAATAAATGAATCAGAATATCCTTTTAACACAGAGGTTAATAAAAAAAAAATAAAGTAAATATGGTTTAAGCTCTGAATCTTGCTCTTTCTGCCCCTTTGCCATTTCCAGTCACACACACATATACTCACTATACTCACTTGCACAGTCTCTACATAGTCTCCATCCATCCATGTCACGAATCTCGGCCCGGACTGGAGGTCACCACCCAATCAAGAAACCATGTTGTGAGATTAAAGGTCAGAAGCCTGAGCCACTTTCATGTTGCCCCGTAAAAGTTGTGGTCACTTCCTGAGAGGAATACGTCCTGAGATCTGAGAGTGGTTCTTTGGTTTTGTCAGCATAGACACACAGGAATACACTCAGCATAGATCTCATACAACCGTCAAACTGCTGTCTCCTGGCCGTATTTATGCTGGTGTAATTACTAAAGCCTGGTGACAGGTCGCTGACAGATGGCAGATAGATGGGCTGTGCCCTTGGGTTTTGGACTGCGCCCGCATGGCCTGTTCATCAAAAATATAATAATACTGTAGGTGAATGGCACAGAGGAGTCACACATACAGATTCCAAAGTCAAGGACACAGGAGGGCTGGAGGTCTCTTCAGAAACTAGATGACTATTATACACTCAGCTCTAGAGACAAATGCAAGTTTGAATTTGAGTTATTTTTTTTCCCTAGGAGAAATACACTGCCATAAGTGCCATAAATATATTGGCGTATAAGTATCTTTGACAGCAAGTTCCCTCTTCTGGGAGCTGTTCAGTTAATGCTTGTTGGGTGAGAAAATGGAGGATTTTTCAGATGTTGCTTCCATCAATTCACAGCGTAGTTTTCATCTGAGAGAGGAGATCGGGGAGGGGGGGGGTGGCAGCAGCCACAACGTTATGTCATCTGTCAATAAAATACTTCTCTTGCTCCCACAGCAGCCGCTCAACATTATCTGGGTTTGAACAGATTGAAATGTGTATCATCTTACCCATAATGCAAAGAGTATGTGCTGATAAATATGCCCCTTTCAGCTGTTTTGAGTAAAACAAAGGATAACAACCACATGCACACAAAGCAATTTTTTGACATTACATGAGAAAACTGTTAGTTCTTCGACACACATTGCAGTAATTTCAGTCAGGTTTGACTCACACAGCCTGCAGTAACTGGCCCCTGTTTCACTGCAGGAACTAGGTCATAAACCCTTCATAATCTGTCACTGCAATATTGTTACAGCTGCTACGGCCACTTGCAGCAGAGCCAGGAAAGACAGTTGACGTCGGCGTTCAGGAACAACAAAAGAGCGCATCAAAAAATTGCAAAGCGACGTGCCAAAAAACTTCACCATCTCATCACCATCTGTTTGCCTCTGCATAGCTTTCATTCTCAAAGCTGGAGACTCTGGCTTTCACTCATGGTTGCCTAGCTGCTGCCACTTTGTGATGCGACAAGCAAAAACAAAGTATCCTCTAAAATATGCCTGTAACTCATCCGCAGCTGCCAACACTTTGTCAACAGCCAGTGGAGGGACACTTTACAAATCACAAGACAGCAACTGGGTGATTTCAAGTATTCAGCCACCCGAATCATTTAGCAATACCAAATGTAGGTATGACAGACTTTAATAAGTTAAAAAAGCATACAACATAAACTGATTTAGCTACTGCAAATATATCATCAACTCGGCTACGCTGGCAGTGCACAACACTGAACCACACATTTTTGATTTGTTATATCACACAGATAAAGTCTAAATCAGCCATGTGGTTATATTAGTCTGGGAGGCCGGGGCAGTGAAACGTTTACAAGCACACATTATTTTGTCCCTCATTATTCGCAGGCAAACACAACAAAATATTTACTGGTGGGCTTTTAATTTCCGGTCCGCTTTCAGTAACACTTGACTAGAAGTTTAAACATTCGAGTTTGTTTTATTCTTGTTACATTTCAAAGAAATTATAAGGCTCTAGATATTGGACTGGTAGGTAATTCATTTTATGACAGAAAACATTGTGTCTTCTTGCAAATCTGTCATAAGATCTCAACAGAGACCTCGAGGTTTCATCACATAGAGATACTTAGCATAGGACATGCCGTCATTCACTGTGTGTGTGTGTGTGTGTGTGTGTGTGTGTGTATGCGTGTGTGCACAAATGTTATTCTCTACATATACCTACTTCACAACTGTGCATATGTGTGATTCTACATGGTTAATTCCCAATAGTATACATGACTGCGTTTGTCTATTGCTCCAGTGTTTGTGTATTTGTACGCTATAAGTGAGCTTTAATCCTTACATGAATGTGAACAGTGTGTGTGTATGTGTGTGTGTGTGTGTGTGTGTGTGTGTGTGTGTTTGACATCCAGCAGCTCTTGACTTCTTTACAGTGGGCTTGTGCAGTCACACCATTATTCTTGAGTGCAAGTTCCCTCTTGTGCATGCCATCTGTGTTTTACAACCATGAAGAGAGGGGATGGCAATTCAGCTCATAAAGTGAAATGTTCATTATTTTTTTTCTTTTAAAAAAAGAAGTTACCTCAAGTTTACGATTTAATCCGTCTAATATAACATAGCCTACCTCCGGTCCTTGAGGAAGAGTTTGGATTCTCACAATTAATTATATATAGGGTATTTATGGTATGTTATTCTTACTGTACATATGTATGTAAAATATGTTAGGAGCGTAATTTCATTTTGACCCTGAAAACAGTAGTTTGACACTGAAGGTCACTGTTGTCTTTCAAACCTTTACAGCCATACCTGACACACACACACACACACACACACACACACATGCATAATACCACCGGTCATACATTTTTAAATATCT
>OMNW01001206.1:10215-34359 GCA_900303245.1 Selene dorsalis | reverse complement strand
TTGACATCATTTCCAGTATGGGAGAGAAATGAATGATCCAAAGCCCTTAAAAGGTCTCGCTGAAATATGAAATCCTGCAGTTAGATTTTTTTTTTTTTTGTTTTTCCCAGACCCTCTAAATTCACCTCTGTGTCTTTATCCCGGCTGCGACACAATCCTCAACAGCTTACCCCTGTCTCATTGCAACTACCTTACAGGGACTGTATCAAAATAAACCCACACGATCCCCCAAGTTGAGAAACAAAAAGGGGTAAAATCAAATACCTTCCCTCCCCACAGCAACACTAATGTCCGCCAGGCCCCTATGGTTCTCTCTCCAACTCTCAAGCAAATGTGCACACACACTTTCATACAAACAAACACACACACACACAAACACTCAGGTTCAGTCGCAGTTACTAGTGGAGAGAGAGACAGAGGGAGATGCTAGTAAGGGAAGCGTCTGGACAGCGGCTGCGACCTCACCACCCAACCCCGCCCATCTTTGACTACCATGAACAAATGAAGCCATGATATCAGGTGTTTTCATCCAAGTTGCCATTGTTCAAATTCACAAAGTCAGAGAGACTTTTGTTTTGCACTCAGTCCTCATAACTTCTGAATTTTCTCAGCCACCACGATGGGGTTCTCCTTGCGTATGCGGGCAGCAGCTGCACTCCGGTAATCGTAGGGACAGTCGTGTTTGTCAGAGTAACGGTGAATGGCACAGAACAGGTTGCCGCAGCGACAGTCAAAACCTTTAGTACGGAGAGGTAAATAGGTTCAGTCCAACACAGAATTTTCATTATAATCATCATTACATGTCAACAGTTTCCAAATTAATCATTGTCTCTGTATATCTGCTATTCAACTCCTTTTAAACCAGGCATATTATTATTTGTGCAACGCTATGCAACAAAACGCTCCTTAAACAGAGAGTAAAACTGGACATGCAACAAGGTGTGCAATTCAGCTTGAGTTTGACAATGCCCTGGGTGTCATGCCATTATCAGGCCTATATAAAAATAATAATATAAGATTTGCACATGGAGGCTCCTGTGAGGCAAATCAGTTTGGCTAAAAAAAGCAGAGGCAAAGCATTACACTGTGAAATGCCTTGGACTGTGAAATGCACCACTAACCTGCAGTATGTTGCTCTCTGCACCAAAGTGGTTGGGTGTGGAAAAAGCACTACACAAACCAGAGGCTGGTAGTAGGATTTTGGATGTGTAGGTAAACAAGTATTTGCTCGCCTATTCAACATTGGAAAATAGTAATAGATCTTAAGATATGTCTATGTGGAAGTCAAAACTTAGATCCACGTCAACAAAACTTGACTGTCTTTTCCAAAATAGTACACTTATGAAAATCATTTGTTCTTCAAGCATTTGTGTATAATTGTCATTTTCTGTGTGCTGGAAAATGGTATGAGCTAGTGAAGGAATAAACATGGGAAATAACAAAGCACCTTTAGTTGATTATTGAGAACCACAACAACTGTGATATGCAGTAAGATTTTTTTTGATAAGAGCATTATCAGTAAGCCTGGCCCAGTGTTCCAGCTACTGACCAACAAGCTCTTTCTCGGCTGCTAATTGTCTTGATTCAGTTAAAAGTGTTCATTTATTGATACCTTTCTAAGTAAAAAAAAATGGTATAAGACTTCATTACAAAAACATCACTTGTGCATTAAGTCAACTATTCTAAAATTAATACTCGGGCTGAGACTGTCAGGTAAGAGATGGAAAATTCCCAACAAGGGAGGTTTATGACTCATAAACCTTTAAACCATACCAGTAGCTACGAACAGCTCGTCGTTCAGTCTGTATGCAAGTGTGAGCCATAAAAATTCTCTCTTCCTTACCAGTGAGGCCCACTTTCTTCCGGCAAGAAAAGCAGCGATTCTTTTTCTTGTTTTTATCAGGGGTTTGGTCACCATCAGATGTAGACTGTGCTGCTTCCCCCACTGGCTCTGGTGGGAAAAAAATTGAACAAAATGGAATGGTTAAAGAAAATTGGATCCATATTGTGTCAAGGAAGACCTCTATACAAAGATGACTGTACGTTAAAGCGAGGAGGGAAGGGCGCATACTTTAAGTTTTCAGCTGAGCATGAAAAGAGTTATACAGGACTAATGGAGAAGGATGTTGCCTGCTGATGGTAGAAGGTATCACATCTCACAATGAAGGAGTGCCCTCCATTGCTGGGTGTCACTCAATTCATGTAACACTTCATAGTGAAAGTCTGATAAAGGAGGACCATCATTTTCCATGACGTTTACCTGTGCTGTTGGAAGTACCCTCCTCTTCTCCCTCCTCGGCCTCTGCTCGATCTGAGTCTACAGCTCCTGACTCCTGGGAAATGCTCATGGCGGTCATCTGTTGAGTTACTGGGCTAGGAGAACTAGGACTGACATCACACACACAAATAACTAAATTAACACAAAGAAATATGCAGTTTAGGAATTCCTCTCCGGCTCAGAAAATTTTGTTTGCCTAAAACTGTTAGTGAGGTCCTACTTAATTTAAGACAACTTAGATGCTCTTGAATGACTTATCACAAATAACAACATTGTGCTGTTTTGAATAATGTTTTATATTTGGTATAGATTACCCTATCACTGTTTGATGATTGACTACTAATTCCTTGACTCTTCTTTGGCATCCTTGCAATAAACATTCTCAGAGATGCCTTTGATGAGCTATCACAATCAACTTGGCGAGACAGAGGCAACCACAAACATGCAGAGCCCAAAGAAGCTGTACAGAACACATCCATGACAACACTTTGGAGACAAAGCACAAAACCACTCTGAAAATGTATCACTCTATGAACAAAAGATTGTTTGAACTTCTTTGCAGATATTCTGTGAAGAATAAACCCATTAGAAGTGGGTGGGTGAAATGCATGCAATCTGTGTTTTCCAAGAATCTCAGAAATGTGGACATGGGCATTCTATTTCACTATATTTACAGCTCAAATATTAAATTTTCAAGGCTTAAATCATTTTCTTTCTTTGAGATTTAACCTGGTTACTCATCTGTGTTTGTTTGGTTTACTTCAAGCAAATGACAATTATCTTCACATACTTGACCCTTGACTTCACCCATTCCATTTCTTGATAATGGTACATGAGCGTTAAACCTATTTTATGATTCAAGAAGAATGAATTATCGCATACCTAATGCAAACCATACAAGGGGGCAAACAAAATGCTTAATTGCAAAAAATTAATTAGTCCTGTGACGATTATTCAACATTATACAGAAGGTCTCAGAACAGACCCTGAAGCAATTTTTAAAACTTTACTTTACTCTTAAGATTTTTCTTTCCGTGTAATCTTGAAGCAAAGGGCTCTTCCAAGAGTCAGCCAGTAAAGTTAAACTTGAGTGGTGAAATTATTGTGACATTATCCCATAAGGTTGTATGTTCACTGTCAAGATGTAAATGTGCACACACAGGACCAGGACCACAGGATTTTTGCAGAGGCAAGCTGTTATGCTAGCATTAAAAGAAGTAGACTAATGAGAACACATTAGAGCCACATTCGCTGGAGTTTGTGATGAACTAATCTAGTCATCATTTAGTTAATTATCCAGTCATCATATAGCAACTTAATCAAATGTCCAATATACTGACAAACACCATGTACAGGACGAGAGGCCGATGCTTTCATATTTTCATGTCAATATTTAGTCTCATCAGCTGCTAGAGAAAACAATTCACAAAGAACAACCATTTATATGTTAATTTAAGAGAAACATTAAAATTAGAACTGATACAAAATGACTGAGTGATCCAGCAAACTGTAGACCAATAGAGGGCTGAGCAGTCACACCAGCTGTCAGTCAACATACCTGCTTGTTTGTTCCTCTGGTGGGGTTCCTGCCACCTCTGTACTGGGCTCTGAGGTTGTGCTCTCCACATTCACACCAGCTGATCCCGGTGATCCTGCTGGTGATGTAGCAGCTGTGTGAAGAAAAAGACAGTCTGATACCACAAGCAACACAGAACCTGTTGTTTAGGCCTTGAATATAATGACTTTCCTTTTTTTTTTTTTTTTAAGTCTCTATCGCTCTACTCATAGCCTGTTTTTGACTACTATAATCAGAGATGTTTTGAGTTAATGTGAAACAACAGATGGATGTGTCACTCTCTTGCTTTCTGATGCCATAGTTCAGGCAGCTACTGCTACCTCTGGTCTCCAACCCCTTTTAGCAAATTCAAGCACACACACTGTGCAGTTTTGAGTGCCCCCCCCTACCCATAGTTCTTGTCTTTTCCACTTTTCAGATCCATATCAAGCTTCTTCCCCATCCTCTATTTGTAGGTCATTTCTCTCCTATCTTCCTACCTTTCTCTCCCGGGGGGCTGGATCGCCCCCCTCCCTGTTGCCTCTGCAGGTGTTCCTTGTAGCAGACCGAGCACATGCCGTTGGTGCGGGGGTTACCATAGAAACCGCATCCCATAGTGCAAAGCATTGGCACCTGCGTCTGATTGGTCTCCTGAGCCATGCTCTGACAGAGGGGGTAAGGGGGATGGGAGAGGATCTTCCTGAAAATGGGTTTGCAGAAGTTAGTCAAAAATAATTAGCAGTCCCTATTTGATTGCATGTTTTGTCACTATAAGCTAAAAGAGCTTGGAGATTGGCATTGGAGCATGAGAGTAGAGCTGGAGCAAAAATATGAGTTTCTTTGCGAGCTACAGGTCATGGTAGCTGTAATTGAAGTTTGCTAAGCAGGTTAATAACTTCCCTATGGTATGAAAAAAAATAAGTCCAAACGAACGTCTGAATGAGAGAGTCTAGTTTTGCCACTCTATCAGAAATAGCATTGGTCAACTTTAACTTATATACAGTCTACAGTCACAACTTATGTTTCTACATTAATATGGAAGACAAAGATTTACATCTGACATCAATGGCAAAACATGACACCAAATAAATACAAAACAAAACGTGTCACTTCATGCCATGCTCTTCCTGCAGCATTTGGGAAATACGAGAGGAGTTTTCAAAGTATCAAGCTATGGGTTTGTTACAAAAAAACTAAACAAAAATCAAACTAAAAAGGGTATAGGGCTCAGGGTTGGTGGTATCTTGCACAATACTACTATAAATAAACAAGTTGCTGCTTTATGCTTTCTTCTGTCGCACAGCAAGATGCTTTGGTCAGGACAAAGTTAACAAAACAGGAACAAAAGCTACAGAGACGTCTGCACAAACCCACCTCAAAACTTAAACTATGCCCCCTAATTAACCGATGACTTGGCTAACGTTAACACAGCTTTGCTTACAATCTAGCTAATCAACTTACAGCCGACTGTCCCTAGTCCGAGTTTGTCCGCGGCAGAAAACAATTGGCGTCCTATGCTTGCATAGCTCAAAGCAAATACTGTAACATTAGCAAACAGCCTCGCTGGACGTTTTGTTTGTCTGACACTGCATACCAATGCTAAAAGAAGGATGAAACTCGCTCGGTGAACTCCCATCATGATCAAATTCAAGAAAACATTACAGAACAGCGCCCTTAGCAACACAGTGTAAACAAATCTTGCGTTTTAAATCGAATAAACGCTGGTGTTAGCAGGCTAACATTAGCCAGAACTGCTAGCATAACCAGCCAGCCTCCAAAAAACAGTGCGCTTCCCGACAGTGTCCTAGCTGGTTTTAAAATCGGTCAGACATGGCGGCAGCCTCCTTTAGCGGTCTACAAGAAAGACAGTACCTGAAATTCAAAGTACCGGGGGCTGTCGACGACCCTGGCTTAAGATTTGTACAAGTTGTGTCCCCAGCAGAGCGCGCGGCCTCCTACCCAGCGCTAGCTCCCAACATTCGAAACAACGACCATGACGTCATCCTCAGCATCAAGTCAGACAGTAACAAGTCCACCCCCACCACACGCACTTAACACACATCAAACACACCACAAACAACACTAAACTCCCACGACACTCTTCAAACATGACACCGATACTGTGCTGAGTCCAAAAATTTATTGACATATCAGTTCATTAGCTGCTGCTTCCATGAACACATCAAGTGTCAGACACAAAATACTGAAATTAAAACTGTAGATCTAAAAACAAATGAAATGTACCATGAACAATACAGCAGTAAAGATGTGTGCATACATGTGTCCTATATTAATGGGAATTTAAGGTTAGTTCTGGGAATGCTTCAAATTGATTTTAGGCACTTATTAACTAAGTTTTTCAAACAGCAACAACACTACTTTTAACCTCAACACATGTAATAAAAAAAAAAAAACTTTCCCAGGGTAAATAATAAAGTGCAGAAATGTATAAATATTCTAAGGCCACAGGTTAGAACTTTAACTTGTAGTTAGATTTAACTAACTTTCTTATCACAAATGTAGTGCCCTTAACTAGTAAATTCATATTTAGTGAATCACAGAGGCAGCATTGATTGCATGGATTGAAGGACACTTTCATTAAAGCAAGCACCGCAAATGCATTTTTAAAATGGTCCAACTACAGTGAACTTCAGCTTTGTGTCACCACATTGATTATCGTGTCATGGAGAAACACAACCAAGTCTTAAAGTCTAGTTGTTTGGACCATCCTGCTCCATCGCCACATCTCTCTCAGTCTTCTCAGTGAGCTGAGGGGCAAAGGGTCCGACCAGCCAGTTGAGTGGTGTGTTGTTAAGCAGGTACTCCATGACACCATCCAGAGACTGCTGAACCTGGGGACAAGCAGATGTGACTATTGCATTCAATAGTTTCTTAACCATACTCTCAATCAAAATCAACATTTTAGATCTATCTATCTATCCATCTATCTATCTATCTATCTATCTATCTATCTATCTATCTATCTATCTATCTATCTATCTATCTATCTATCTATCTATCTATCTATCTATCTATCTATCTATCTATCTATCTAATTTAACATAAGGCTGTCCCTTCTAGTTTCATAAATGCATATGGTTGTTTATATAATGTATCTAAGTTTCCTGTTTAATACAGGTTCAATAAGACAGTGGTATAATTACTAACTACTAATTCAAACTGTTGGCACAACTTGGCACAAAATTATATTTAACTACGTTGATGCAGCAAAATAAAATGCAATTAGTACTTGAGTTAGGTGGTGACGGCTCCGCTCCAGAAGGAGGGGAGTGAGAGTGCTGGTGCTCCCCAGAGCTGAGTGCAGTTCTTCAGCTGATTGCCTTGCACTGGTCAGCTGGTCCTGCACTGCACCTGGCAGACCCTGAGCACTGGAGACCACACTGGAGCATGCTGACCTCAGCTGGTCACTCAGACCATGCACCATGGCAAGGGTCCGCCATTCCAGTTGCTATGGATAGAGAAAATGATCACAAGGAGGATAGATGATAGTATGGTAATCCCTACCTGTATTATTCAGTTAGGGAATTATAATACAATCTTAGCCTAGACACAAATCTGAACACCACTCAGCAAACAACACACACAACAAGTCTGCTTATTTATATTACTGAGACAAGAGTTGTTGGTTGTCTCAGTCCCTCAGAGAAACTTGCTCACAATACTTTATTTTGTTTAAGTGTGGAGTATATGCTGCAAATGTACAATACACACACTACAAATGCTCAGAAATGCACAGATAATCTAGTTAGAAACCATTTGTCAATTCCCAATTGCTTCAGCTCTGACCTCAGATTCATCTTTGGTCCCATCTGGCTCTGACTGAATCTGTCCAGCTCCAGCCTGCTTCTGCTTCCACTCTGTCCATCTCTGCAGCAGCTGCTCTGATGCTCCTCCTATCTGGTTACTGGCAGAACCCAGGCTAGCACGGGCACTCTCTAGCAGGTCCAGTGTACTGGTAATCTGAGCCACTGCAGCATAGGTTGCATCCCTGGCGTGCCGCGCACGGAGCAGTGACTGTTCTAGGGCACGCTCCTGTACCTTGGCAGAAAGTTTCCCCAAGCGGACAAAGTAGCTGGGGCTCTCAGACAGAGTAGTCACCTCACCAGTGGCAGGTTCAGCTACAGCCGCTGAAAGACAAATTTGTTAATCTTATATATAGTCAAGAAAGAACTTTTTTTCATATAGAATTTTAAGTCTGGCTTTAAATGTTCAGATATGAGCACAAAGGTGTGAGTACAGCAACTCTGTATCGTGTTTATCCACTCTTAAAAAGGAAACAATACATCTCACATTGTGAGATTGGCTTTTGTTTTTTAGTTTCAACTGTTAGTACAGTGAAGAAATGCAGTATGGCAGGGGCTTGTGGACATGTTTTGACTGATGGATGCTCAACTGGTTCCCTCTCTCTCTGCCAGCTGGCGCATCTGT
Source organism: Selene dorsalis (assembly GCA_900303245.1). Classification (NCBI taxonomy): domain Eukaryota; kingdom Metazoa; phylum Chordata; class Actinopteri; order Carangiformes; family Carangidae; genus Selene; species Selene dorsalis. The sequence goes on along the minus strand of OMNW01001206.1, from coordinate 26,077 downwards.
TCCAAGGATACATGACTCTTGACAGGGTTAAAGCACATCTGCTCAAGAGAGACAAGAACAGTTGAGAGTCACTTCACTCCCTCCAGTCATCAGTTTATGGATGCTAAGAGCTTTGCTGAATAACACTAGTTCCCTATGCCTGTGTTAAAAGCTACTTTGGTGGGTCTGTTGCCCTCTGTCACAGTAACTACTGAACAAATCCAAAATCCTCCCTGAGTGTTACCATGATGGTACTTTGCTGCTGCTACCAATTACTGTTGCAGTTCAGTATCCCTAAATCAGAAAAAGGAATGGTTACTGCTACACTGGAGTATGGCTGGCTGTCATTATAACATGACATCACAGTAGCAGGTGTCAAAGCTGTGAGCGTTGGAAACTGTAGGAGCTTCATGGGCCAAGTTAACAGAGGGGAGTTTCATTGGAATGTCCTGCTTCCCTCTCTATGAATAGCACCAACCATTGATGTGTTGCGATCCAGCCACTGTTGTACAATAGAACGTTTTTATCAAGACCACCACCATCCTGCTACATCACCTTGTCTTGCCTTTTTACTTACATAATTCATTTGGACAGGTTCATTAAACTTGCTTTTTGATCTGAAGATCAATGAAGCAAAGACAGAGTGTTGGGTATTGACTCGCATAATATAAGGCAAATAGAGATATTTTGACAACATTTTTCACCTCCTAATACTGAGTCTGACACCTGGACTTACAGATACAGAGTACTGAATCAATACTGCTGAACCACACCACTGATTTAAAAAGAAGATCAAGCTGCTATATACTACTAACCTTGTAAGAATGTGATACGGTTGCTATCATTGTATATTTTTTTCTTTCTTTTATAATTTAACTTGACTGTCATTCATCAAAAAAAATAACACTCCACTTCAACACTTTTCCTCCTAACGTGCTTCCCCATGGAACTGAATCCTCACTTACTTTCCACATTGTCTTTTTACTAGTGGGACTAAGCTAAATAACATTTTGCTCGAGGATGTTACTCTAAAACTGTAGTTGCAAGTGGCTGCACAGCAGTTACACAATTCATGTGTATGATACCAGCAATGAAAAAGAATTGATTTCATTTAATGTTTGAAATTATAACGAGTATTAATGAAATATATGGTATCAGATTGGTGCAAAGACTTCCTTATTTACACATGCTGTACAAAATAAAACTGAATTAAACTGTAGTTATAGTCTGAATGCTTACACTCATTTTTTTATAGTAAATGTAGAGTAATGCAAATGATATAAGGACTGCCAAGTGCCTTTCATATGATCAAGTGGGTGCCAACTATTATTTCTGTAACAAATGTAACAAAGCAATATAAAAAGAACAAAGAGTTAAGGTGGTGTAGCTGCTCCTGAATTGCAATTTAGAGAATAAGGACAAAGTGACACTTTTGTTTGCGTAATAAAAAGGTACAATCTGTGATCTAAATCTAAGCAAAAGCATTACCCAACCAACTGAATTTAAAAACAAAGTAGGAATCACTTCTACTTTGATTTATATATCTGGAACTTCAAGGAACAGCATTTTACAATAACTAAATCTAACTTCAAAGTACTTTCTTACTATTAAAACTTCATATATTAATTTATATATCAGAATTGTCCATGAAGCACAAAGTGAAACAGCTCTACGTTATAAATTATTATCTTATGATTCTTTGTTTGTGATTAGATGTAATAAAAACTTGAAAAAACTGGATACATCCATAATTAATACATTACAACTTCAGTTTCAGCTTCATTTGATCCAACTGTCAAAGCACACCTTTCTATACCTCAGCAGGAAACATTTGGGTTTATCCCCTGCCCTGATTTTTTATGGACCGATTATGTTTTCCACATTTTGGACAGCTACTGACCCAGCTCCCTCTCAGTGACTGGTAGGTTCTGATTGACCCAGTCCTCGGATCGGCTCAGGGCCAGGCCCATCCCACTGCTGACCATCTGGCCCATCCTGGTGCCCATGACGGTGCTGATACCTCCACTGACTGCTGCCCGGGTCAGCTCGACACCACCCATCACAGCCCCTACCACAGCATCTTTGGCGCCCGTCACCGACTGGTACACTATACCGACCGTGTCCGACACCACCTGAGAAACAAAACAAAAGATTGATATGATTATGTGCTTGGAGACTAATGGTGGTGCTATTCTGTATTTTCTACATACTGTATGGTTGCCACAGATATGCCCTTTTGGACAATCTGGTCTACAAGTAGCAGCTAACGGATTGCATGATAATGCAGAGTACAGCATTATGAAAAGGGAAGGCTAGGGAGACCAATCTTCTCTTTTTTACAAGTGTATCATCTACTTATACACTGGTAATTCACTGTATCAAAGGAATAAGAGGGACTTTTCAATGTTTATTTGTATGCAGTTTAACCTGTGCCTAAGTTATTTTTACTAACTGTTCACATACTGTGAAGCGCAAACATCGTTGCTATAGTTACCAGTGTGAATGTGTGTGTGTGAGATGCAACTTCTGGACTGATTTAGAAAGCTGGTTAATTACCAGAGCTTGTGTTTTTAGGTTGTCTTGATGTCTTAATGTGGATGTTACCATGAGCTATAACAAATGTGGTAGTGGTTAGTGGTATGATGAATCAACCTAAGCGTACAGTAAAAAGGAGAGGAGAACAGAGCATTAGCAGGCTATGTAAAAGGTCTCATATATATTCTTTGCCTACATTACAGTAGCAATGCTTCTGTCTGACCTTGTCTGCTGGTTGGTGAAGAATAGGCAGCTTCTCTTCCATCTTTTCTAGTCCTTTCAATGCATACTGATTTACTGTGGCAACTGAAACAAGCACACAAAAGACATTTTCTTAGATCTTTATAGGAATGAAATCCAACAAGAATCCCATTAAATGTATCAGAGAGGAGCGAGATCTTTCCCAAGATCTTTACTATGCAGTAAAAACTTCAAGAGTTTTAATTCTGTTAAAACCAGTAAAAAAAAAAATCTGCTAATTTAATTTTCAGAAGAAACAAGTTATTTTTTATTCTGGTGGTGTATTCTAGCCCAGAGGTAATGAGAGGACCTGACATTGTTTTATAGTGCATTTCAATGCTGTCATTGCACATATATTACATCACATTCTTCACACGGAGAAGAACTTACACTGTGGTTCTATAATGTCCATAAGAGGCTTGGACCCGGTGGTCACAGCTGTTCCCAGGGTTCGGGCCCCACTTTCTGCTGCATCCATCACTCCCTTCAACAAGGGCATGTTGTCTTTGGTGCTTATGTAGGCGCTGGAAACTGCCTCACAAGCTGAACTGACTAGGGGCAAGTTAGTCACTCGAGAAACAACATTCTAGGAAAAATAAAACACAAAGACTATTGCTGTCACTGAAAAGAAATGACATTTAAGATATACAGTCCTCTCGCTATACAATATGGCTTATATCAGTGCAGAGTTTAAATATTCTGCTGGGGACAATAATTGATTCCCCACAGTAGCTTATAAAATTGGGGAAATTGTAAGCGTCAAATGAGTTTGTAATATGCCTCAGTTTTGTAATAGGTGTCATTTTGGGTCAAAGTGCTTCTCACCTGCTGGTCTCCATTAGCTGGTTCTGCTGCTGCAGTTCCACTCTCATTAGTCTTCCCACTGTCTGCCATTGTGACTGCTGGATTCAATCTCTGACATGGAATATAGAGAGCCAGAAACAGAGATTCACCTCACATCGCTTGGTATGCATGATGAAATATATCTTCCTCTCTGATATTCTTTGCTTAAGTGGCTGATATACTTTATCTTGCAGAGAACTGGTGCCTCATGAATTTGGAAATAGAATCGCTGTCTTGTAAGACAGTGTAATGTGGGCAGAAAGGCGACTGAGCCGTGTTAAATTAATTTGTCAACACTATGATGCAATGAGGAAGAAACTGCACTTAAAAAAATAAAATGGCAGAGCCAAGCAAACAATTCAAGTCTCTATGTCAAAGTTTAAAGTCAAAATGTGGATAATGATAAATTTGGGATTTACCGCTACATTTTTCTTCTTTTTTTCCACAGCTATGTTTCTGCATGTTAAAAGAAAACTGAATCCTGACATAATTAAGACAAAATCTAAAATTTGTCCATGAAATGAGGGTTAAATGGCCAGTGTTTGTTAGTTCAAGTTGTATGTGTCCAGTTTAATACTGTGCAAGAGAGTAAAACAGAATTCAGCTCAGGCCTGTTTCCTCTAGTGAAACAGCAGTGGCACCTCAAGGCGATCTTGGCCTTAGCATTAACTCTCTGTACATATGAATAGAAAATGTAATGAATACAGAAATTATAAATCATGAGAAGGAATTCTGGGGGTATGCAAAGTGGTCTAATTTGAAATTATAGTTCAGAGTCAGAGAAAAGCAGTGAGTAATGGTAAAAACTGTGGACCTGCTGGAGATTGATTGTTCACAAGCTCCCATGAAGGGAGGCAGAATGAACCTCTGGATATCATTCATCATTTATTTATCAAATGAAAACTGCTAAGTGAAATATTAAATAATACTGCACTACTACCAGTGTAAAATACTGTTTTAAATAAAAACTAGGCTTAAAGAGTTGTTCAAATTGAAATTCGGCTTTAGATAAAAATGACCCTACTACACTAATACGATGACGTACTGCCTTAAATTAAAACTCAGTGTCATAATTATCAGGGCTGCAAAAAACAGTAAAATACACCCATAATTTATTCTGTCAATTGCCCAATTATATATCCACTTCCTATTCTTCTTGAAGTCAGGAGAAGATCGAGTATGTCATAATCAAATGAGCAGAGGCTCAACTTTGCACAAGATGAGTGACATCAGTCTAACCGTTTCTCCACTGCTCGTCACACGTCTCTTCTAGGGTGTGAGCAATAAGAACTTCATCACCGTGCAACTGGCGTCCTATTTTCTTGGTTGATGAATCAATCAATATAAATATAATAAATGTTAGAAATAGTGGCAAATAGTGAACTCTGGTTTCCCAGAGTCCAACTGGCCATTTTCAACATTGATTGACATTAAATGTCAATCAATTTTCAAAATACTACTCAATAGCTCTCGTGCCAGTTCTAATATATTACCATATTGATATATATAACATCCCCTAATGAGACTATTTATGGAGAAAACAATTTTATGGGAATAAATTAAATACTATACCACACAAATAAAAAGCTTTATCACCCTCAGAGAAATCATACTAAATTCCAATATTATCATCGATCTGGAAAACAACTAATTAATCAATAGTGAAAGTGAAAGTGATGAAAAAAACAACAACAAAGAATTGCAAGTGTGGGGAATGAGGAGGCACATTAGCAAAGGCAAGATATCTCCCTTCTCCTTCTGGAGTTCCCAACATGTGGACAGCATCTGTCTGTGTTCCACCAGATGGCACAGAGAGACAGAGGTGCTCTCCAATCGACCTGTCTTTCGACCTGTCTTTCCTGCAACACTGTTAACAAGCGTTTGACAGACTTGACCTGATGTATAGGGCAGATGAGTCAAAGAAGGACATGACCCCGGGGATCATACTGGAGGAGGAACACACAGCAGAGGCACGAGGACTGCATCCAGCCAGTCGTGGCCTACAGTGAATGGTCGGATAAATTAGGCTATGTGTCCACCTGACAGGAAGACCTGCTAATGGAAAAGCAACGCTCATATCTGACAAACTGCACTGTGGTTCCACAGACGACCTTCATATATATTCATTTCACACTCGCGTTAATGTCATAGCAAATATACTACTCTCTCTGATGTTTTCATGACCTCTCCAGTCCCAGATGGTTTCTCAGGGCTCTGTGTGATTGCAAATTGCATTTTATTGCAACAGCTTTGTTGAGCAACATGTTTTTTTCCCCTTTCCCTGAGAGGCAATTGATGGGATCGTCACTATCACGAAGCAAAGTCTGACAGTATCTTCCCTGTTATCAAATGTGACATGAACCCAAGATAATTTTCAGAGGCATGGTACATATTATGAGGAGGGCTGTTATGCAACACAACCAAGCTATCTTAGACTCAGAAATTATGATCTGGGTGACAAGTTGATCCAAGCAAACCACTCATAAAGAGCCAATCTGGCCTATTCCTGTTTCACTCTATGTATGATTTGTCACATCTTAATGGTTTTGGGCCTCACCATCCTCTTTCAGAGAAGAGAAAGCTCCTGCAATCCAAGTGGAGCTGAAGCTCTATGTGACCTTTGATATTAATGGACAAGCTGGTACATCTCCAGGAAAGTATTGAGATCTGTGTCATAGGGGACAGTGTTGGAGTGGAAACAAAAAGAGAGATCATGACTAGGAAGTGGGTAAAAGAGCCATCAATGATGCTAATGTGGAAGAGAGACCTAACCAATAACGGGAGATGGGATGTTTTCCTAAAACTGAAAATGTCTTGAAGACAGATAAATATAAAACAGTGTTGAACGAGATCAGTGAGATCAGGTCAGGCTCCTCCGGGAGCGGGGGTGGGGGTGGAGGGGGCACGGAAGATAAATGGATAAGAAGGAAAGTAAAATCTCACACTGGATTACTTTGTTTCATCAGGCCTAAAATGAAACAATCTGAGAGGACAGAAGTCACTCACTGGTTGAAGTGTTCAGAGCTCATGTGGACACAGCTTGCTTCATTTTCAAAGCTGAAGGGTGTGGAGAGCCACTGCCTTTACACACAATGTGAAATCTAATACAAAATGCTCTGGGTTGACAGTTACTGAGGGATTGTCCACTGTGAAGAATCAATCCAACGTGCAGCAAAAAAAAAAAAGAGGACATAAATGCAACAGCTTTCTTGGTACATTTGTGATAAGAGTAGTAAGAGGAAGATTTCCAGCAGCCCACAGAAAGTCTATTTAAGCTGACCACAGATGTATTATAAGACCTTCATATAATTCAGTTATTTTTTTCTTTTTTTTTTTACTTCTAAGCATAATAAGTTTTTATAAAACATCCATGTTCCCTCTGTAGGGGGCGCAGTGTCTACGCTACTTTCTACATGGCAGCTGTCACTGCTTCCACTTTATGGTGGATGAACTTTAACCCAGAGGAGGAACAAACGTCACCTCAGAAAATACAAACTGTTTGTTTTATCGTTTCCTCCTTTAATTTATCACAACTTCTGCTCAGACCAGACGTATCACTTTTCGGCAGTAACAAGGAAAGTAAGTTTTCTCAAGTCCACAAAGGGGAAGTAACGCTGAGTGTAAACAGCGGGGTTACCTATCTTAGCGTGACTAACTTTACCAAACGGAGGATTGGTTTAAAAAAAAGCCCACTGACCTGACTGGCAGCCTGTTGCTTCTGTGTCCTGTCGTGACCTGCGGTGTGCCACCGGTCAATCAACTCGTCCAGTCCCCAGCAAACAAAGCGCCTTTCCTCTGTATACGACACTGGAGCTAGAAAACAAGGCGGAGTGTGTGTGTGTGTGTGTGTGGGATTGTCCTCTCAACTTTAAACCAATTAAATCACAGCACAGGAGCGACAGGGATGCGGCTATCTCACCTGACGCAAATATACTACAGGTTGTAGTGCTATAGTGTGACAGTGACTAATGGACTCGCCCACCCCCCCAGTGAGCAGGACATACTCTGATAACGCGGATGCCTGTCAGGATTACTCCCGTATTATTGCACCGATTAGCTCCAAAACTTGTTGCAGGCAGGGATGGGGTCTAGGCCTGGGAGCAACCCATTCAATCTGGGGGTAATTCGGTTGATTTACCCTGAATTTGATGGTTTTTTTTCCATGAAGTGTGGTGTAATGTGTTTGACACTGGCCTTGGTGGAGGTCTGTGCTTGGTGCTCTGTGACTTCATGCCAGGCATTCATGGGGTGATGCATTTTGTTTGTGATCTGGGCAGAAGTAACAAAGTAGCCTACATTCAACTGCAGAGAGTTGGGGGAATTTTTCAAAAAGCATGTTACCTGTATCGGGATATTTTGTGTGGTAGAATTGTATTGATACATGGGTGCCTAGTATCAATCTTTTATTGTGTAAACAAACTTTTTAAAACAAAAGTTTTTAGTAGTAAAGAAAAAGGGGTTGTCGGCTTGCCTGCTTGATAATTCCATATTGCAAGAGTAAAAATGATTTAAAGGAGATGAACAGACTGAGAACTTCATCTTCATGAAAAGAGACACAGATAAAATTTTCCTTTAATAATTTGCAGTTGCAAAAGGTAATATATCACAATGTAGCGATATCACAAAATGTTTTAAAGTGCAATAGTATCATATCGTGACTTAAGTGATGTGATAATATCTTATTGTGGAGCCTAGTGATGCTCACTCCTACTACTGTTTTTAAGTGCAAATCTGAAGCTCCGTGTGTATTGTGTGCCACTTTTAACATTTGTTCACTCATGAATACCATATCTTCTCCAGTCTCTGTGATGTTGTACAAACCTGCTCGACTGATGAAAGCAACAAGAAAGTTCCAACAGAAATCCAGTGAGTGTATCGTAAGTAAAAACTTTTTCTCAGACTTGGCTTTCAACTACAAACTGTAGATTAAGTACGCATTGAAAACAACTAATTACTTAGTGGTTAAACACATCCCGAATGGGAATGTGGCTACTTTCCTGTCCTATACTGTTTATACAGCCAGCTGCCTGAGCTGTGAGGAAAGTCAAACGGCCATATTAACTGCAATTGACATTGTAAACCCTGAGAGGGCAGTCTTTACCCAGTAAGTCAACTTTTTTTTTCCTCCTATGGCCTCACCCATGCAGAGCTCATTCACATTTACATCCCTAAGATCTTTTACTGCAGATGCACAACAACTTCAGAGCAGAGTCTTTTTGAATTAAATATTAATATTTGATATTTTAATATTTTAATATCTCCAGGAAAAATGGGGCATGGATGGTAAAGGAGGACAGACTGTGACAATAGTTGCATTCACCTAATGTATTGTATTACAAAGTCTGGGATGTGATTTCCACAGAACTGTTCTTCTTCTTGATGTGGAATTCACATAGTACTGTGTGTACTTCGAAAACCAATTCAGTGACTTCCCCCTGGTAGATGCTGTGTATCATCATCACCAGCACTCTATCAACTCTCCCTTTTCATTTGGTGGGGTTTTCATTATTCAGGCCATTACAGTTTTCATTATGAGTCCCTTTGTATTTTCCCAAATGCCTGCACCAGGCTCCAGAGAAAGGAAACAGATTACCTCTAGTGTTGCTATCAGGAATGTGTTGAATGGAACCTGTTGTAGCTTTGTTTTGGTGAAGTTTAAAATCCAGGCCACATTGGCAGCAGTGAAAACTGCTTAGAGACAGAGAGAAAATAGCCTGAGGTGGTAAACGTGGGTGTGTTGTCTTGACCACATCTGAATAACTGTTTGCCCTTGTATTGTTTATGTTTATGTATTACAGTGTAATTTAACCTCTACATTATGTATCTTTAAGTAAAACACACATGCATGCACAGCAGTTCTACCCCACTCTTCTGCAAAGGAGTTAGACACCTGTACCCTGAGGGTTCTCATCTGTTCCTGCTTACCTCTTAACTCTGCTTCAATGGATCAGTTACTGGGGCCTAAATTGTTCTGGATATTGAGTAATTGAAGATTAGTAGATAACAGGAAAATCACTCATCCCCCAGAGTAAAATGATCACTCTACTCTCTCCCACTCTCCCTCTCTCTTCCCTTTTTTGCCTGGAGACATACCTTTCATGATAACAGAAATAAATTGGCAATATGACCATATTTTCATGGGTATGACACATAAATCTTATTTATATGGAATTATCTTAAGACATTTGAGCTGTTTTCATAATGAATCAAATGCCTTCTTTCAAATCTGGCCATAATAGAAATGGGAAAATACACATTGCTTTAATCCACGGCAACAAAGGTATTGCAACAAATGGTGCAAAAGGAGTAAATGCAGTATGCAAGATGCAGAACCAGAACAGATTTGCATGCATTCAGTATAATAGCCACTGAAATTGTCCATACTCCCAGTCAATAAAAAACAAACAAACAAACAAATCATCAAAAACCACAGCCAACTGAGAAAAATATGCTGAAGGCATCACCTCATGCAGTTACTTGTAACTCACTGATCTGAATTTAATTTGAACAAAAAACATTTATCATCAATGACAAAACAAACAATTAGTATACACTTATGTGGCTCTACCCCTTTATCTCTTGTCCTTTACTGAAAATAAATATTCACTTTAAAATTTAAATACAGACCAATAAATTCCCAGTGGGAGATTAAGTGATTCAACTTAAATAAATAAATAATAAATAATAGATAAACCATACTTTCACATATTCCCTCCTCATCTGTACATTTGATGTACATTTTTTTAAATTACCTAATATACCTTTTTGGAATGTAACTTTTCTCTGAAATTATAACCCCCCTCCCTGTCACAGAACATTTATTGATGTTAAATACCACGTGAGTTTTGGGGCTCTGAAGCATTTTGTGTGGTAGATTAATAGTTTCAATAAGATATCCATCATCATCAACAAAGACACACTTTTGCAAGGACAAGGTCTTTGCTAAGCAACGAAAGAAGCATTACAGGCATACTGCAATGAAAACCATTTGCTCAGTTTCATCTTTACTACTGAATCAAGGCTCTCAGGTGCAGTGCGAACAGATTACATCACAAAAGTATCAGTTTTCCCCCGTGTTTCACCTTCTGTTCTTCATCGTCAGCAGCCTTGAAGCTGTAGAAATTACCCTCCGTCCATTAATAGCGGACCAGATCTGCTTGGTTTCATCTGCACCGCACAATTGATGGGAATCTTATTTTCAACATCCTGTGACAAATTTCCGGAGGCCTGCAACACAAAGTATCAGTAACATGCAGCACAGCGACAAATCATCTCGAGGTTGAAACTGGATATGGAACCTTTGCCCTCACTACATTCGACCCAATAACATATTAATAAGGCATAACTGAGGCCAGGGTGATGCGTAAGTTTTGTGACACATCTACTCTGTCATGTTGAACAAATAAGGAGACAGGAGACAGACCTCTGTCACATATTGGTAGGCACAGTGTTCATTATTATTCCATCTTAGACCATTGTATTGATCAGAGTGTGATCCTGATCTGGAACTGAAATGAGGCTGGTTTAAAGCATTTGAAAAAATTCACATTTATTAATATTTTTTTGTTTTTAGCTTAAAGTTGGATAAGAAGATTGATACCAACCACATGTCTTTACAGTAAATATGTAGCTTTAGCCAGCAGCCACTTAGCTTAGCTTAGCTATTAAGACTGAAAATAGATCAAATGGTAACAAAATTCACCCACCACCTCGACAGCTCACTGATTAACACATCATGTGTCATTTGTTTCATTTGGAAGTATTCCTTCACTGCTCCCTGTTGAGAATCAGTGGCACCTATTTCTGTGTAAAACTGCAGATTTTTTATTTCACTTTTTCAGTGCAGATCAAATAAAGAAGATATACCGTGTTAATTAGTAAACTGTGGAGGTGTTGATTGGGATTTTTTGAACAGAACCAGGCTTGCTGTTTCCCCCAGTTTCCAGTTTTTATGCTAAGCTAAGCTAACCAACTGCTTCATGCATACCGGACAGACATAAGAGGCACTGACCTTCTCAGTAAGAAATCAACACAGATCTCGCATTAAGACCTCCTATTCAATTATTTATTTATTTATTTATTTTTCCCCATGTCTTTTTATAGGGCATTTATAATACACACATCAATTACAGAACACACAGAACAAATACATAAAATAATGGGACCAAGAAAACCAATAGGTTGCCCTCCCTCACCCTTCCCATCCTCTAGTCCCCCATTACTGTTAACCAGTCTTCTATCTCCCTCCCCCATGAAGACCTTACTGTAAAATATTTAGAGAACTATGTTGTGTATGCTAGGAGACGGATTGTTGAGTTGGTTTTGCATTTGCAAGGTATAGTGTAAGGGGTTGCCAAGTTTTGTTAAAATGTTGGAGTCTTTCAAAACGTGTCTTATTCTTTCCAGATGAAGTGTGTTAGTTATGTCCTCCAGCTACATCTTAGATGTTGGTGTATTTACACTCTTCCATAATGTGAGGATCTTTTTTTTTTTTTGCAATTTTGAGACTGTATGAGATAAAACATTGTTGTGCTTTGCTTAATTTTTTGAAAGGTTTCTGATACCCCAAGAATAATAAGTAAGGGTTCTGACTCTATCACAATCCCCATGACCTCAGACATCATGTTAAAAATATCAGTCCAGAAAGAGTAAGTCTGTGGGCACAATGCATAACTAAGAAGGTGGGTTGCAATGGAGGATTTGCATTTATCAAACACAGGTGATATTTCTGGATATATATTGTGTAATTTTTCTTTTGAGAAGTGGAGCATGTGTATAATTTTAAATTGAGTAAGACAATGTCTTGCACTATATGAACAGGTATTAATCCTTTCAAGGGCTCTGTCCCATAGATCATCTGAGATTGGTTCACCAAATTCTGTCTCCCACTTGCATCTATGTGTATGGGCAGGGGGGGAACTTAGCGATAAGCGAGTATTATAAATATGTGTCAGTAACTTTGGTTCACTTGTCGGCAACTTCAAACAGTCATCTATTAATGATTTTGATTTGGTCTCAAAATCCTTCAAGTGTTTACGTATATAGTCTCTGATTTGCAAATATTGAAAAAAATTACCATTCTCCAATCCAAAGCAAATACACCTTGTATATTATACAGATCTCCAACACGTTTAATATCCTTCTGATTCCATGCAGAGAAGGTTCCACCCAAACCAGACGGGGCAAAAGTGGGGTTTATGGCTAATGCAGGGGATATAGATTTAAGATTAAGCTTAATCGCTGAGGCCCAGTAGTAAAACAAAAAATTTGAAAGTGCTAATCCTCCAACAGATATTTCTTGCATATTCTGGGAGCTTTGTGTCCCCACAAAAAAGGAATAATTAAAGAGTCTAACTGTTAAAAAAAGGTTTTTTTTTTTAAAGAAAGATTGGGATATTTTGAAACAGATACTGTGGAAGTAAGACCATCTTAAAGGAGAAGTTCAGTTTTTTGCAACCTGGACCTTATTTCTAGCATGAAATACGTTCATTTAGTCACCCATATAATTTTGGTGTAACTTGGAGACCTTCAGACGCTATTTCTTTCTCATCATCAATGCAGCCTCTAAATAAGACATTATCTGCTACAAAACTGGTTCATTACCAATATTTTGTTATGAATCACCAGCACTCGGAGCGGCTCAGAGTTGCTTTGTTATTGTCATCCAGGGTTTTTTACAGGGGTTTTTACTAACCTAACTACTTTGATGACGTCACTGCTGTGCGCCACCGCAGCACGGCTCATTCACTTAACTTTCAATTAATATACATCTTTGCATGTCCTTGATTCTGATGATATTGGACACTAGCTTTAGTTTAGGTCTATAGGTTTATCTGTCCATACATCATACATCAAGAGTTTAAGGCTGCAATAAAGTCTGTCCATATATAAAGTGAGGCTCAAAATGAAAGCTCATAGAGGTCATTAACTTCATGCATTAAACTTTTTGCGACCGTAACGGTCCTTAATCTTTTGAGTAAAATTGCTCTACGAGGAAAACTTAACTGTCTACAGACATTTTATGACTGTTGTGCCTTCGGCTTAAAGGATATTAGAAAAGTGATTTGTGGGGAACCTCTAGCAGACCTTAAAAACACATAATCTAAAAGATTTGTAGCGTCAGTGTGAGAACATGGGAAACGCCAGGTCACTGTATGCCACATACAAAATGAAAAGCAACTAATAACAGAACTGTGTCTTGCCATGGACCAACAGATAACCTCAAGTTTGCTTCCACAGAGGATGCACAATTTCTTCATACTGTGTTTTTGTGACTTTCCATCTTTTTGAATCCCAGCAGCTGCCTTTCTATGTCTCCGGGTCTCCCCTGTTTAGTTTGGAGAGCTTATTTCACCCTAGAGCCCTGACAACGGGTCAGCTGCCACAGCAGAGGTGGACAGGAAACATGGAAGGAGCCGACTGGCCCTGAAATATTTATGGTTCTTTAGGGTTTTGATTATATGAGTTTTGACAGCGATGGCACGTTGCTGTGACCCTTCTCCAAACAAAAAGCCGATCTGTTGTGACTTGGAGAGGTGAGGAGGAGTGCATGCTTTTTCATCGTACATTGATTCCCCAAGCTTTCCTTTATTTCTCTCTGCTCCTTGTATAAAAGATACCTCAGCATGTTTTAGTATTGATCCTCATCCCTTTCAGTGTATTTTTGTGTCTTTTATAGTTTTCCACATTTTTTTCAATAGAATTTTTTTCAAAATCTCTTCATAGCAAGGTGTGCTTGCCCTCTCCTCTCTCTGCCATCTCTTCCCACACCATATCCCATCTCATTTCCTCTACCTTGTCATCTCTGCACCACATTTATCCTGACAGATTGATGGCTGCCTCTGCAGTATCTCACAGTAATAATAAAGTCTGCCAGATTGGTTCCAACTAATTTAAACAAGCTGATCAAATCTGCTGACACACTGTAAATTATTCCATATTTAGACAATTTAAATCTTACAAGTAATCACCTCTTAAATTTACTTAAGAGCATTAATTACGATGTCATCTTTGAACTAAATTCTAGAGAATAACAAAATGGTTTTATGAATAAATGAATAAAAGATCTGTGTGCAAACTGTGGTAAATGGAAAAAGTTATAGTAGTAAATATGTAAATATGAAATTGAGTTTGCTTTTTTCACATTCAAGAGATGAATAAGCATCCATCATTTATGAAAGCAAGCTTTTCATTGCTCTCATTCACAGCCAAGCAAAGCTGTGTTGTTCAGACCTTTTTTCTTTACTGTTTGCATGCCACGCTGAGAAGAGGAACAATTCAGATTGAGCTCACTGCCTTGATGTTTTGCATGAATACTGGAGCAGAGCCTCACATCAGGGACCGTCTCTATCAAGGTCATTTTCTGTATTTTCATTTGATACAGATTCTCACAGCGCTAGTCATTATCAGGCTTAACATGGAATTTCATGAGTAATTTTGATAACACTATATCACACATAGCCTGTTCTCAATCTAATCAACTTTATCTATAATCAACATTTCAGTCATAGCTACCAAAATGGGAAAAGGAAACTTAACGAAATAAATCAAGTGAATCAGTTAATAAAATATATCTTTCTCTGTAATATTAAATTTCTTTAAATTTTTCATTGGACTGACATGACAAATCAAACATGATTTTTAATGTAAACCACCACCAAATTATAGGGAATTATTGTTCAGAAAATGTAATAAATCACTTAAACTAGAAAATGACAACCTCGCGACTCTGTTGCTATGCAAGGTCTCATGACTGCTAAAGGCTGATCAACAACAAAACGTAAGGATGGGTCATAAAACACAGTTTACACAAACAGAATTTTTATGAGAGAACGGTCTTAGAGCCGATGGCTGTGAAATGGCTAAGCTCCTTGAGTAGCCAGAATGACTGGTAAGTCTGGGAAGTCTCTGTGTCTGATCACATGAGCCCTGCATGAAATCTATGTGTCTGTATTCATAGTTTGGTGAACCATGTGATTACATCAGTGAGAGAAAAAACGGTCACATTGGAGACTGAGGAATTTTTATTTTGCATCATACTTCTGGTGAAATTGAATTCAGCAAACAAAAGCTTCATCTAACTTCGGCATCTTGCTGCAGCTAACTCTGAGACACATTCAGTATTATTCTCTCATGCCTTCTGACTGTACCTCAGGGGGAGGGTGGCTGCGCTGCCCTTCCCCTTTTCCTCATGTTTTAGAGAGATTAAAAAGTGCATTCTCCATCAAAGGTTGTAGTTTTTTTTTTTTTTTTTTTTTTTTCTTTT
>OMNW01001204.1:3200-27994 GCA_900303245.1 Selene dorsalis | reverse complement strand
TAAATAAAGCTCCCCGCAATCACTCCAGTCACAGCATCGTAGATGAAGTTTCCAGTCAATTCTGCTTTAATTTTCTGACAAACTGCTGGTTTTAGTAAATACAGAAAATTAAAAAGTTAAATAAAAGCAAAATAAATAAAAATACCTAAAAAAAAAAAAAAATGCTTAAAGGGAAAAAAAAATTAAAATCTTGAATCTTAAAAAAGGAGTGGATAGGCAGACCTGGTAGACAAAATGTTATGATAATAAATGTAATACTAATAATTTTCAGGGGAACATGGGTAAATTTGTGTTGGTGGAATCTAAATGTGCTCTGATGTTAAAGAGCAACCACTGTTTTTTAAAAAAGTCTTCCTCTGACTACATTCTTCGCCCTCCTCACTCTTAATATGGATTTCGCTCTGACTGTGTGAACAGTATGCACAGCACAACGTCATGTACGTATTGACATGTAGACATGCTTCTGTCTTTACTTAATGTAAATTCTTATCTTTCTCCCAATTTTTCTCAGTCACACTCCCTCTTCCATTCATTTGCTTTGAAAGTGTGTTGATCCATAACATAAAAGACAACCCTCAGAGAGCTCAGGCAGTAATGAAATTTTTTTTTTTTTTTTTCGATAAGCCCTCAGCTCTTATTTCACTCCGTGGAACCGTATTCTGGTCTCAGTTCTGAGCTAAATGAACCTTGGTGAGTTCTTGAGTGGTTTTTAGTTTAGGTTTCTAAATACTCGGGCCTTGGATCCAGTCGGCCTGTCAACCAACCTTCCTCATTTGCAGTCAGTCGTCCCCTCCTGCGCTGCGTGAATACAATTACGCTCCGTTCAAACAGTTTTGGATTATTGCCATTATACCCATTTATATTCAAGTGCATGTTTTTGTCAATGTTAACGTAGCCAGGAAAACCATAGAGGTGGGAGTGGTATGGGGGAAAAAGTCTTTTAAATTTAAAACACCTTTATTTGGTTTGGCTCTCAATGTCATTTGAACAACTCCACTTAGCATCTCTATTTACTGTAGGCTCAACAATTCGCTACCATCAAATCCAGATACACAAAGGTTTAAATTGCATTTCGATCAAAGCATGGTTTGCTGATGTGTTTGTAGTTGCATAAAATGACAACATTAAGGAGAAACAATGGGTTTTGTTAGAAGTAACAACTTTACGAATAGCAGGGTTACACCTGTACAATATAGGCCTATACACACATTGCACATCTTTAGATGTTTATTCTGTCTGTGTCTGAGGAGCATTAAAGTGCTGTGGGAAGTGAATAAATGCAGGATGCCTCACTGAGTTTATGATAATGCCTTAGCCAAGGATGACTGAGTCAGTTCACTCAATTAACCAGGAACAAGTCATTAAGTAAGTGGGCAATATGGAGACACTGATCACACTGGTCCATCAGCACAGCAGCCTATCTAATAAATGTACACACATGGACAAGTGATTCATGCTGATATGTTCCTTTATATTGTGATCTGTATGTTGCTTGATTGGCAAGTTGTGCCAGTTTGTGCATTAAAAATACTGTACATACAGTATATCCTTTTTTGCAAAGAAGACATCACCCCTCATGATTTTACTTTTAACAGTTTCTTGCTTCAAACTGTGTGTCCCTTTAAGACAAATTTTGAGATGTTGAATTCAGCAGGATTCATATTAATTTCCCTGTGCACCCTTTTAAGTTTTTTATCCTTGCGTGTAACGTACTGTCTCATGTTCTCCTCCCCTCTCTCCCTCCCTCTCTTTTTCCTGCGGGACTATAGCAGTGGGAGCCTGAGTCCGGTCAAAGGCGAAACTCGTGCTACTATTTGAGATTGATACACAGACACTTACACAACTTTATGAAAGCAGCATTAGATCTCTGTCAGACAGTGACTTTGACTCAGAGCACTAAAAGATAAGGGGAGAAAAATGAGAGAAAGTGTAACAGATAAAGGGTCGCAGCAGATAAGACAAAGAAGTCTGCTACTGTAAAGTTTGAGGAGAGAAAGGTGAATTATGTTATTGTGACTTTAGATTGTTTCAGAGAGACAGAGAGAAAGAGAGAGAGAGACAGAGGTAAACAAATAGGCAGGAGTGCAGATTTCCTGCTTCTCATCTGGATGCATGTCCAGCCAGCAGCTTTTGGCTGTGGCTTCTCATTCAATGCAAATGGGGTTTCCACCATGCTGCCTGGTACTGTACTGCTACATTATATTTGCTGAGGCTGGGGCGCCCTGATAACGCGCCATTTCCTTTCTGCTCACTTGCTCTTTCTTCTTCTCATTTCATGATACGCATGCTGCTCTGTCACTTCTTTTTGTTCTTTTACTTATTCATCATCTGTCGACCATCCATCTCTGTGTTTGTGTCTCTAACTCCTCTCTCACCTGCTCCCCCTCGCTCTCTCCATTATCCCGCCACCATCAAGAAGAACAGATTAAGCCCCACGGCTTTTCAAAAAGACGATCTTTACGAAGCTTTCTCAAAACATATCACGCAAGTCCACATCTTGACTGTTTTTCAGCTTTGTATGGCTCAGCAGGAGTTAACAGGACCAGCACCCACACAGAGAAAACAGCTGGTGCTCATCATGTCTGAGACTGAAGGGTCAAATCTCATTTTTCCATGCTGAAATTTAAAAAATGAATTAGAATTTCCAACATATTTTATCTTGCTAATAAAATGGTGGGTGATGTGGGCCGAAGATCATATGCCAGTCTCTTTGGGTGGAATTGCAAACCATGATCACAGATTTTGTTGAACTCATGTGATCACGTGATGAGTCGTGCATATGATTCTGAGCACAGAGCCTTATCACTTCAACACAAGGCTTAAAGGAGCTGTATGTATGACTGTGGCCAAAACTGTTGCTGCACTCAAATTCAAACTACTGCATCGTGTTAGACATGAAGTTGCCAGATAGCTGCACGCTAACCTCTGCCCTGCTCCAGCTTTGTGGCTGTGGTACCCTGAGACTCACTCACAGTCTCTATGCCACCGGAACCGCGACGATGTAATAATAGAGCAAAATGAACTGGATAAAGCTGCACACATGCAGTGGGAAAACTGATTATTGTGCAAAAAAGCTAGGTGTGTGTCCAGGTGAAAATGACCCATCTGTCCTCAAGCTCTTCTCCACTTTCAGCCGCCTCCATCTTTCAAACACATCTCCTATGCAGATCCTGGTTTTGTTTCTGCTTTTGTCAATACAGTTTTGAGAGTCATAGCGAGGCCTTGTAATGTTAGTAACTTCAGGCAGGCCCACGGTGCTTGTAGCTGCAGCTCAGTGGTAACTGGCAAACTGGATGCCCCAGTGCCACTGACTTTATGACTGGGAGATGGGTGGGTGGTGCAACAGGCCAAAACACAAAATCAAAAACATAAACATGATTTGCGTGCTGCAAATAACATTTTTTAATGTGAGTTTTCTGGATGTACAAATTGCTTAGTCTCCGGTGACATATTTGGTGATATTATGATTACTTGCCATACAACTCTCACATATAGCTCCCTTAAGGCCCAACTCACAAACCACTGCATTCTTTGTCCACAATAATGTCAAAACCACATTTTTCATAGGAGTATTCATTTGGACAGTCAGATTTATACGCTTCTGTGCTATGTATTTTGAACAACAACAAGGCCCGCTGTCACCAGCTGCAGATAACAGGCAAAGTGGTGACTGAACTTTAAAATGGTCTGATATCTAATTATAGCACAGCTACATTTAACCTTTAATCTACAAAGTAGCTCATATGCCAGCTAAGTAAAGTGAAATAATATTATCTTAAATATTGTTTTTTATCTTTTGATACAATTGGATTTCTAAAATCTTTTGAGATGGAAAAAACAGGCATAACATGAACAGAGGTGAGGATAACTTATTCTGCAAACACAGCCCTAAATGCAACATGGTGCCCATTATATCTTCCACTTTTTCTAATGGTAAGTCAACTTACTGAATTAGAAAGGCTAAAAGCTCCTGCAGTGTAATGACAAGGGCAAATGTCCCTGTACTATTGATTAAACTGCACATCAGTAAAACACTTAGCCTCCTTAGGCAGGACACACATACACGCGCTTGGGCACACACATACACACAGAGACTCCCTCGGTGTTAAAACTGTCCTTCATCTATATTTCAGCTTCACTCCCCGTGAAAGAATGAACTGATGCAGAGTTGTTAAGAGAGCGGTGCTGAAAGAGGAGGTAGAGACACAGAGACAGGCAGAGGGGAGGAATAGCTGTACACCTTGTGTCTAGTGGGGTCCAAAAAGTTGCCACAAAACTTTGAGAAAACATCTTGGAGTGTGTTAATATCGGTGTATGCAGCAGAAAGGTTGTCTCAGGGTTGAAGTATGAGGTTAATTACAGCAGGATGGTGTATAAAGGCAGGTTTGTAAGCATGTTTGAGCTGCAGCATGGGAGATGGTTGTGCGGGTGAATGTCATCTTATTTGTTTATTTTCTCTGAGGACAGGCTGCCGTGGTTAAGCTGTGTTATATATTTGAAGAGATACCTTGACATTCTGACTTTTGGTATTTTGCTGCACCAGGAATTCTGCAGGTTAGATACAAGGCACTGGGTATTAAAGTAAACAGAAGTGTAGGCAGATAAAAAACAAACAAACATGAATTTCCCAAATTTAGTTTCCGGCTTGTTTGAAGGTGCCATGTAAATCTTCAGATCTCCTGCCCTAAAGCCAGCCATGTTTTTCTACTGCTATATCCAATATTATTATGGTATTAAATCTGTTTTTATATATATAATTGTGCAAGCCTACTACATTCAAGTGAGACATTTAACTTATTGTTTTCAGAAAATTAGCAGTGACAAATCTAGACCCCCTTCAGCAGTTTCTGTCACAGCAGATTTTATATACCAAGGATGAGACGGCGGCGCATTCTGTTCCAAAATAAAGCAAAGTTCTTGAAGATTTTTCCATTAACATATGTAGAAAAGACCAGTGTATGATGTATTCATGAGATGCTCACTGTGATTGGCAGACAGCATATTGCATAATAACAAAAAGAGACAATGGCCCTAAAAAGAGAAATGACAATCCCCTCAAAAAATGCTTTCAAAAGGAAAACATCTGGGTGTCAGTGTGAGTTTACTCTGTGTCTCTCATCATGATCAGGGATATATTATATGTTCATGATCTGGCACTGCAATCAGTCAACTATGAACTTGTTCTAATTTATGGGTCCCTTAACACTAAATGTTTACATTTTTATGAGACTTGCTTGTATCTTTGAATTCATTAATCCTTCCATCTCTGTGTTATATAACACAAGGAGAAATGACTCTGGTTCACTGTGCTGCAGATCCCACAGAGAGAATCCACCCCACTCTCATCTCATTACGTACAAAGAGCAGTTTTCACACTTTGAAATTACATACAATGTCTACACCAGAGTCAGATTCTGTGAGCAAATGATGGACACAGTGCTCCGATAGTCTTCAAAACCAAGTGTCCAATTTGTGCTCAGCTGTCAGCCCTGCTCACATGTTAAGAAATGTTCATACCGTGTGAAAGCTAACGAGGTGACAGCAGTGTCTTCATCATTTAAATAGCCACATTACTGAAGGAGCTGATCAGTGAAAGCTTCAACTTTGGTTTAAAGCAGGTTTTAACTGGGCTTAGTTTTTCCAGCTTTGCAGTGTTGTGGGTTATTTCAAGACCGGGGGAAAAAACAGGATGGGCAATCCATGGTCAACAGGGTGACAGGGCAGACATATTTGTTGCTTGTCACCTTCCCTCCAGAGATTGGTGTAGGGACCCTGCTTTAACAGTTATGATCTCTGACATGGGTGCTGTACCAGAGGACAAATCGCAATTAGTAGGTGTGAGTGAGTGAAATGTATTTCCACTGACATTTGTCATTACTCTAAAAGGTTTAATGTCACAAAGTATGAGCTTGAGGACAAAATGGTGTTGCTTGCCATTAAAGCAGTGTTATTACTTGTTTACTTGATTTTTTTTTTTATTATCTGTGCCCAAGCAGTCAGACAGCCATCATTTAAAAGACAGATGTTTTCCACATGATGTTTAAAAGACTGAGGAACAAACAATAAGTCACAGGATAGGAAATATTGAAAAAGCAGAGACTTCAATTCAACAATATTTATAACATTTACTACAGACAGATAGATTTATTAATTTATACAGCTGATCTCAGAGCTACAATAACATTCCCAGCTAAGCTCAGCAGCCAACTAAATTCACCCTTTGGCTGATACACAACCAAACAAAGCTGCTGCTGTTCTCAGTCAGGTCCGTGGTCAAATGTCAGAACAGCTAAAATCAAGTAGCTAGCAGCCAATGTCAATCACTTTACAATGAAAGAAATGAGAAATGGCAAAACCCAAGATCAAAAAACTAGACCACAAAGCCACTGAGATACGTTGTGGTGTTGTTACTTCCTTCGTCTTAAAAGATGCAGGGTGTTTAATTATTGTCTTACCACTCATTTGTCGTGTTGGATACCTCAGCTTTGGGAAAGTCTCATTTTAAATCTGTGGCCTAGGCTAAAACAGCTGTGCCATTAAGATGAACTTTGTCCACACATGTACACTGTGCATCAACTGAACGCAAAGCTTGACTTTGGCGTACACACATCTTGTAATTTCAAAGAGTAAAAGCATGTAATTTGTTCACCATGGGATTAGAGTGGGTTGGAATCAGTCTGTGGCTCCACACTGCTTTCTGTTGCAGCTCAATTTGTTTGGGTGTGCCAGGCTCTCATGAAGAAATATTTTATTTAGACTTTGCTCTGGGGTAATTTGGTTCCTTTCAGCTCATCATCTGGATGATACACTAGAGTCACTTTTGGTGGAGGTAAACTTTTTCTCGGGCACCATTCTGCTTCTGACCAGTAAACCCTGCAGGCCATGTGAAGCCCTCACTGTTCCCAGAAAGAAAAAAAATAGGTTGCATGAGGAGGCTAGGTTTAAATACAACATTTATTGAGCCTCAAATGTGAAAGTCATGATACATTGTACCCACATAACCTGCTGAGACCTACTTAGACATGGAGACAACCAGGAGAAGACAGATAACACTGGGGAACACAATCTTTGTTGAATTAGGTCTGACAGCTGTTTTTAACTAATTTTTGGGTGCGGAATCCAAAACTGATCTCAGTTTTTCTCTATCACGTCAAGATTCTGAACTATAGGATCCCCAGAAATATGAAAGAAACAGGCATGACTGCAATGTTTATTTAACATTATTATGTTTTTACAAAGGATGTGGCTACTGTAATTAATCAGCTGGCAAGTCTTACTACAGCTAATCAGTGGAGTTTTGCTTATCTGGAGGGTAAGCTGTGGAGAAAAAACTTGACGTGCTAGAAAAAAACTGCCTGCAATTTTGGAATCAGCATGCCAATTTTAGTTTTAATCAGCATAAAAATCTAACTCAACAGAAAATTCTTTTCAAATTGTTCCCCAGTGTAATAGTTCAAGGGAACATCCCACTGATCTTCTAAGCCTTCTAATCCCATTTGCATATGTAACAGGTACCGACCTAGTTATCAATTTGACCATCTATCTGTGTGGAAAGCTATCTCGATTACAAAATACAAACATGATTGAGCAACAAATATGGAAAACAAACAAACAAAAAAAACATTGATACGAATTAGTTTTTAGTCATTTTAGCAGTTGTATGTAATGATAGGATAAAAATAGAAGGCAATATGTGCAATCTAGTCGTAACAGAAACCACATGTTTGGGCACATTGCAGCTTCTGATGAAAACACAATTACTCCTCCACTGAAAACATGTGTGACTCACGCGAGAATCATGTGTGAATCTGACCAAATTAAACTAGGACCCACTGCAGGCTGTGATGATGGCAGCACAGTGGTAATGTGCTTGGCACTGTTACCTCTTGGGGAGAAGGTTCTGGGTTTGATTCTGGGTTGAGTTTGGATGTTCTGTGTGGTATCTCTCCAGATTGTCTGGCTTTCTCTGAAAGACATGTGCAATAGTTGGGCTGGAGAATGTGTGAAGTTGTGAAGTTGTTCATCTCTATACATCCGCCCTTTGGTAGGCTGGTGACTCAAAGTGAATCCTGCCCTCACTAGGGAAGATTAACCGATACACATCGATGCACGGACACGCGCAGGCAGGATGCAAGTGCATCGGTAGAATTTGGATGGTTGGATGATATTATCTCCGTTAACAGGGGATCAGTTGAGGGGCAGTAGTTTTCCAGTGCGCTCTCTTCCTCTATTATACTAAACAGAAATTCTCTTCACTTTTCCAATAATCACATCAAATCAAACATTCTAATATTGATGGGTATACTCAAAGGCAAGCACTGAGTTTGCTTTTAGCCCAGGAGTAGGAGTCACACTGGAGATCCATCGACTCATTCCAGCCTGGTGTGTCATAACTGATCAAGAAGACTGTTAACGGTGCAGATTGTAATGACCCAGGCCTGGCCAAAGCTGCGATTCATAAATTAGATGGAGAATTACTGCTTTTATAAGATTTAGTAAAAATGTAGACAATGACCGTCTATATAACATTGATGTTTCCAAGAGTAATTAACTGTGGGCATATATGGAGAAGTTCCTCAAGCGATAGGTTTCCTAATGATGATATCTGTCCTCTAAAATATTTGAGCTATGCATCTGGCTCAGGACTTGGCCTGAAGCGTATTTTCAACCTGGCAGGATCAGCTCTGAGGTCTCTCTCTGTGATACTGACAGTAATTGATATTCACCCCACAGCTGTCTAGATGCCAGGGCACAGTGTAGTCAGAATGACCTTTATGAAAGGGATTTCTTCTAATAATGACATCTTTTTTCACAATTATAAAACCATCTCATGCTAATTGCTTATGAATGATGTCGAGATAATTCCAAAGTGTTTTTCCATCAACTCCTCATTGCCCAACTCCTAAATGTTTTCTGTCAAATCAATCAGAGCTCATTGGTGCCAGATGGGAGTTATGCTCTAATAGACAAACAAACTTGGAACAAATGCAGATGGCACAGTGACGACATCATTCCCAGGGAGGAAAGTCCTGACGTTACAATCCAGACAAAAAAAATTGCATGCTGAGATCCCACAAATAACTTGATTTTCACCCACTGGGCTTCAATCTTGTGCATGGTTGTTTAGCAGAAGTAGATCTTCTCTTTAGGTGCATACCAGTCACCATTTCAAAACTTTTGCTTTTCCAGACGAATGGAAAAATGTTTATCATGTGTTTATGCATCACATGATTTAGACAGAAGCTGCACTTACACATGAAAGCTTGCCAGTTCCAACCCGGTCTACTTTCAGTGCAGCCAGTTGAATGGTAGTTTGGCTAGTAGTGCGCACATGTCACCAAAACCTCACAGGCAGCTTTCGAAATGTCAGGCAACATTATCAATGTAATAAATAATCACAAAAACTACTATTCAATGTAACTATCTGAATCAGCACATAAATGTATATTGACTGTCCCGTCACATCTGATCTGTCAGATCAAAGGAGGCTGGCACGCGTAATGGAAACTGATTTAATTAACACGGCTGCAATCTAATGAGTTCACATCTCTCAGCCAACCACAAACAGCCTCGGCATCAGATAGTGAGTGTATATTGGGCATCTCTCATCTCAGAAAATTCAAAAGAAAAGAGAAAAAGAGATGCTCGTCAACAAGGTCCAGCAGCTTGGGGATGTGTTCTTTACACACAGGTGCTTCAGAGTTCATCCCCGTACGGGGTTTAAATATAGGTTTCGATTATAGGTTTTGTTTGGTGAAGATCTGAATCAGCTGTATGAATCCTGCTCACGTCTTCTTTCCTTCCTCTTTCCCACTTGCACCGGTAGGAGGCACGGAGATGGGAAACAGGAGTACCTGCGCCAGGGTGCGCAGCGTGCCAAACTTGCTAAATGTGCATGGACACACCCCGTTGGCGCGGCGCACCTGCACTGCGCTTCACTTGCGCCTGTTCTGTGAAACTAGAGCCCATAATATTTGGAGTTTGTTCACAGCGTGCAAGCTTTCCACTCTTCTTCTCTGTTTTTGGTGTATTTGTGTGGCAGTGTTAAATCGCCACTACAGTCCTGGCATAGGAACTACAGTGTATTATGTGTTTTAGAAAGACACAGGAACTGCATGGTTAATATGCACACCTGAGTATTTGCTATTTATTGCAAGTCATATCGTCATGGCAATACTGAACAGTGTCATCGCACATCAGACTTTTTGCTTGCAGGCCTACTGCTCTTCATTCCCACACGTTGTGCTTTTTGCACACATAATTATAAAGGTGCTAAGCAAATAAGTACCATCGGTCAGTCAATAAAGATTTTGGAATTGAGTTTAAATGAAAAAGCCCTTCCATGGCAACATTGCAATTTATAGTTTTAATAAACTGTCACATGCACTGGCAGAGAGCATGCCACTTGAACTGAACTTCACTCAATATTAAGGACTGAGGCACAGTATGTTAACTTTCACCAACACAAAATGCATGTGATGGCTGTGACTATGTTCTTGCATTACACACACACACACACACACTGCTAGCCAAACTACAGGACATGCACCTGCATATGTTTAACACATTACTTATGTCTCAAAATGCTCCCAGTGACAACCAAAGCACTGGCATACTCGCTTTTGAGCAGAAACTCATCAACCTGACAGTCACTGCTCAAGGCTGGTTAGTTCTGACTACCAGTGCCACAGCACATTGATATCCATGCCACAGTGTGCAGAAGCAGACTGTTGCTCTGTTCTCACATCCACTGCATGGAAGGCATGGTCCCTTGCAGGTCATGGAGCCATGTCGCCACTGGGCCATGTCTCATACACTAAACCCAACTACAGTGGCAGAAAGAACTGTAGAACTACTTTCCGAGACGAGATGATCTCTTTTTTTCACAAAAAAAAATACACAATGATTGTATTTTCTTCCTTCATTGTTTTTAAGTCGTGAAAACTCAAGTATGGAGAGAAGAAAGATATTTATCAAGACACCACAGGGAATTTGTGATTGAAATATGGATCACTGTTTCTTTAGCGCTGATCATATGTTGGTTATATGACCTGCAGTACGGTACCAGCTGCACATATCACCATCAAAACATTTCTAAGTGTTATATGAAAGCAAGTGGAGTTACTTGAGAATCTTGAAGATATTTCACCTCTCATCTGAAAAGCTCCACGACTGAAGAGGCTTTCAAATGAAAAGTGAAACATCTTCAAGAGCCTCGAGTAGTACTTGGATCCATCATAAAAAACAGAAACCAGTCAGCTCTTTTACAATGCTGCTCTTTTATTGGATCTGAATAGGACTTGACTCGCTGTGGTCTTGTAGAATGGCTCTGAGTTCATGTGAAGTGGTCATCACCCGGAGTGCTTGTTTAGGAGCAGCGTCTGTAGTTTACGGTAGCTCCTCAAGTTGATGGTGTATTTTATTTGAGCATCCATAAAGTGCAGGAAAAGTGCCTATGAAAGGAGGTGAGAAAAGTTCCAACACCCAAACAGGGCAATGATAAGATGAAAGGGGAGGTAGAGAAAATTGGGCAAGGGAGGGGGAGAGTGGAACTTAAGATAGATACTCTCTGATTCCTCTACTGATGAGGAGGAGGGGGAAGAAAGATGAAGCGATAAAAGAAGACAGATGAGAGATGGAGTGATGATAAGCATATAATGGAAGGATCAAAGAAAGAGACTGAAAGTAAAAGGAGAGGGTGACTCTTCATGTGTCAGGGAATGGAGACAATCTAACTTGATTCTTTCTTTGGGTAAATTTTAGTTTCAGATTAATAATGATAAAAAGGTAATATCCAAACCAAAGATGTGTCTGTGGAATCACAACAACATAACTGTGATGCTGATGATCAGGTAAAAGCCACACTAAACAGGACCTGAGGACAAAGTGTCGACACGCAATTTATTCAATCGATTCAGGGTCAGTAAAGCTGTCTAGTCCACACACAGCAATGCAGTTGTATTTTCTCTCTCTATTTTCTTTTTTCCACACAGTGCTCATGTGACATGAAATCAGACTTGGTAAGCTTCCATCCATCAGTCAGACCTCCTTACCCTCACTCTTAACCTTGCTCCATACAAGGTGCACTGGGGCACTGGATGATCTAAATGGCCAATTCTGTCATATTTTCCAGCAGACAGGACAGACACATGTTGACGTTTGTCATCTTGAATTTTATTGATGAACGTTTGCAAAACAGTCTCTCAAGGATTGCCCGATGACCGAATCTGTTGGACGTCACCTCTGCATTGGAGACACGGCAGCTGAGAGCGCCGAGTGAGAGGACAGTTCCTGTAAAGTTCCTACCCCCTTCTCTTTACCAGAAACCCCTGCGGTGGAAACATGGCTATTGTTTATTCTTGGACCTGATGATGTCTTATTGTGTTTTCAACGTTGTACCTGCAACTGTGTCTTGAAATCTCAACTTGTGTCAGAACATGATGAGGAATTAAGTATATTACTTAATTTTTTTTCTCCCAAATAATTCCTTTAAATCAAAAATCATTAGTTATTTATAAGCATGTACCCTGGCAGTGGTTAACCACTTTGAGAAAGAGTTCATTTGATTCACTGTTTGTGAATCAGAGCCAGCAGCTATAGGTTCTGTATTTCAAAGCACATTGGATTGGCAGTAACATGGAATCAAATGAGCCAATTTACCATAGCTGATCCATTTTGAACGAACAGCTGATGCATGCATCAGCTTGTCTGCCGACGGTAGCACTTTCTAACTGTAGGAGCTCAATCTCGGTTGTAACTAGAAAATCACTTGTTTTGGCGTATCACACCTGGGGCATTAATATAAGTCTGGAAGTGTTTTAAAAAAATGAATCGTGGTCTAATATCATGTTGGTTTAACTCAATCATGCAGCCGGATGTTGTGCAGGTGTGTATGATAAATGAGCTTGTTTCACCAAGCGCACGGGTTTCTAATTAACACATACACCTGAAGGTGCTGTGGTGTATGTAACAGTCCATCCATCATATATTTGCGCTACCACAGAAGATGTTGTTGATATTACCACGTTTATAGTCATAGAGGGTAAATATGAATGAAATATGCGATTCAAAGGAAGAGGCAGGAACCTGGATAACACCTTTAAACCGTCATGGTTGTTTTGTTTTTTTTTGTTTTGTTTTTTTTTTACAAAGGAGTGGGAAAGATTCTGTATTTCACTGAGGTGAAAATTACACCTTGTGAAACTCCCACTCCATGAGCTGCTCCCTCACAGCCATGAGGGTGAATGAATGCCAACTATGTAAATGAAAGGAATTGCATCAGGTTGTAGAAAGGAAATGGCAGAATTGATACCGTCCCTGCCCACCAAGCCAGCCATCTGTTCCAAACATTTCTATTTCGGCATAGCGCACCAGCATATTAAATCTGAGACAACTTTTTTCCCCCTCAAGAGTTGTTAACCTGTTAAATCAGTCCACCAGTCTCTGTTCAGCTTCAAAATATCCTACTCTGACATGCTTCCAGTGAGTGGTTTCCCATTTTTACTCATTTTATTCAGTGTTCATATACCATTATTTTGTATTCTAATCCTGTTTACTGTGCAGTGTCCATGCTAACCATTAATGAGAGACTTTGTGCTGTGTGACATTTTCACACCTTCTGCTCCAAACTTCAGTGCTCATAATATATTTCAACCACCTCATTCTTTCAAGCACAACACACTGGACCATGACCCGGAAAGACTGTCTGCACTTTAATCACTGCAGTTGTGCAAAATGTTTAACGCTTGACTGAACTGAACAGAAACTCAGTGTAGCCTTAAATGATCTAGTCACCTACATTTGTTGTCCTGGCACTATGTAACACCTCAATTTACAGCTTTACTGTAAAGCAACAGGCCTAAAGATTATACAGCACCACCCTGTGCACCACCTGTTCTACCTGCTGCCCTCAGGGAGAAGGGTCAAGTCCATATATGCACCAGAACCACCAAACTGGCCCACAGCCTCTTTCCATAGACTGTGAGGCTGCTGAACGACCTTCCTCCCCCTCCAGCTCCGTGTCTGTTCCGTGCCCCTCTCTCCCCTATATACTATAACCCATAGTTGCATTTTTTTTTTCCGGCAACATAGTGGCCATAGTAAATACGACAGGTGCAGAAGAAGAAGTGCAGTAGAATGAAGAATGCGAAAGTCCAAGACAGGAAGTGGTTGGGGCCGATTCATTGGTCAATCAACACAGGACTTTAACATGCTTATGCAGGAGCATTTACTGCAACCATGTTCTTTTTCTAACTGTACTAAAGGGCTTACAGTGCCTAATGAATTCACGACTGTGTTTTTGGAGATGATCAGTATGCTGATACAGTTGCTATGTTTATTATGGTAACCATAACCAAGGTCAAAGGTGTACACTTGTACCATATGATAATAAGAGGGTAGAAAAACAACATGTGGCTGTTAAAAATGGGACCTTTAGGTTGTTAAGATATGAGCACTTAGTACAATACCTTTGCTTGTTTTAGCTTCAGATTACATGAATGTGATGCTGTCAATACCTGTGGTGTTTTTCTCCCGTCATACCTCTTTAAATGTCCCCACCACACTGAGAAAAACCATAATGTGCAACACTTAGTGATTTCAATGTCAAATGTGTCAAATGAGATGCAAATGGTGTGATCTGTACATGTGGCAAAAGCAGGAAAAAATACTAGTTGTATGGTTTTTCAAATTAGCAGTATCACTGACCCTCGTCCAATGAGACAGTGACCTATGTATTTACTCAGCCCTGCATAACATAGATTACATAGCTCCACGAGTTGGTTCCTATTTGAATTTCTAATCTAGTGAGAAAGCTATTAACCTTTCTGTCACTAAAATTGTATCTACTTAAATTCCAGACAGAAGTTTACGAAGCCACCATGATGAAAGGCTGCCCAGGAACAATAAATATAAAAGGAATGCACAAAATGATAACAAAAACAATTTAAAACAGAAATGCGGATATGTAACAGGAGCAAATGAAAAGAGCAGTCAAAGATCACATGGAAAGCTCTCACCAATAAAAGCAGCTTTTGTCAAATCACTGGAATTAGTAACATTTGGCGGCAGCACAACTCACAGCTTTTCTTGTGTGCGACCATCTTGACCTCATGTCAAGCCAATTTTGCAGTATTATGCAATTTTCCAGTCAGAACACATTCTCTCGTGATACTTTGAGATGTGAGGGAAAGTCAGTGCTGTCTCAAGTCTTCTTCTCATCTTGACCTTAATGACTCGATCAGTTATGTTTGGTGTTATCAGTTTTTCTTCTTGGCACGAAAAGGTGTCTCAGCATCAATTAAGTGATTTGCAATCTCCCATCAGCCAATAGGTGCGCTCGCCTAGACTGACATAACAGTGGTAGAAATACTTGTTAAAATGGTGATGCCGATGTTTATTTAAATTCTGTCACAATCTGTAGATACAACTGCTGAAAGAGGATGAAATCGTTTTGTCTCGGGGTTTGTCTGCGGTCACACAGTTTGATGCACTGGGAGGCAGCTGTTATTGCCCACCTCCCAGTTACCAGGCTACAGGCCACGTGTCAGCTGGAGTTTGCTTTGTCTCTGTGAAAGACCAGGTGAACTGGGGACACATTTGCCCACATGCACCAGCAAGCATTACCATCCTCCACTAAAGGCCACCGGACACTTTTGATAAGTGTGCGGCCTTTTTCACAGCAGATATTTTATCTCATCTTGTCAGCACAGGAAAAAGCTGTAGTGTCGTGAACAGTGAGTCAGCATGAACAATTCTGGGTCCAAGAAACTGAATCATCTAAATCAAATTCACCCATCATCTAATTTGATTATTTGTACCTGTGCTTTCCTACTGTGAAGTGTCAACAGGTGTCCTGTGAAAAAGGTTATGTCTCCTCACTGTTCTGTCAAAGTCTTATTCAAACAGGACCTTTAGGATTTTGCTGAGCTGTGCAGGAATTTTTGCAAAATGGGCACAGATGGATTTACAGGCCTAAAATACTTAGTATGCAAGGTCTCAGATCGGAGGGTGGTGTGGGTGTTGCATGGTGAACGCTGCACAATGATATTTTCACACCTTCTGTTTTAAATTTCAGTGCTTATCATTTATTTTAACTACCACGTTCTTTCTTTCCATCCACTATCGTTATGCAACTAATAGTTAATTATTTCCCCACCAGTACTTGCATTCAACAGCAAAACTTTATTATTAGACCCATGCATTAAACCACACGGCAAGCTACTTTTAAATAGGGTAAATATGAAATAGGAAATACACAATGGCCAATCACATACCTGGCAGTGGGACTTCAATGGAGGTGATTTGGGCATATTCTACAATTCTACAATCATGTGCCATTAAAACATTGCAAAGGGAAATGGCACGATGGGATGACATTAGTCCAACAGTCAAAGATAATCAAAAGAGAAAAGAAACAGTTATGTAAACAAGGAATTTCAGATTATTTCATGGTTAAATCATTTGATGAAAGTTACAGACTTTTATTGATTGTTGTGATGTTTTTCACTAACTGCAATTTTTCTTTGTCTTCAGATGAGTGGAGGCTTTTAGCTTTTTGATACACGTCCACTTTTTACCAGCGTCAAAACATTTTGTGATGTTTAGGGTTTTTTTGTTTGGTTTTTTTTTGATGGAAAATGTGCATAAAAAGAGTTGGATTGAAAATGACTTAATAAAACAGAGCTCAGAAAAGAGTAGTTTGACTAACAGCTCTGTCAATCTGAAGGCGGATCAGATTTCAAAACATAATTTTATGATAGGCAGAATTTGATGGATTGTATACATGTTTTTTCTTTTGTTGCACAGCAATCATGAAATTAGCTGTAAGATCAAGATTCATATATAGGGTCATCAACCCAGAGTGTGTACTCCTAGGCATGGGAAAGAATCGGAGAGGCATAGTATCACAATATTTTCATCATTTTCAATCTTTTATCATGTAATATGACTTTAGATTTTAGGTTTTTTTGGACTTAAGTGAAGTGAACAGACTGATGACTTTATCTTATTAGAACATATCACAATATGCAATACTCAAAATATGTTCAAAAGCAATAATATCATATCACAATTTAAGCATTGTGATAATATCATATTTTGGGGCCTCTGGTGATTGTTCAAGTCATGCAAAGATGAACCAGGTTCAGATGTATGTGCCTAATGAAGCCTTGAACAAGAGCTATATTTTTTTTTTACAGTGCTGAGTCAGCAGCTTTAATTTGAAGGACATAGTATGTACTGCAGCACTTTGTGATATTCACGGAGGAGGAAATGCTATACGTGACAAGGGGTAGGAAAGCTGTGTCTATGGTCTGTGCATGTAGCAGCTCTGTCTGACTAGTCCTGCCATCATCCTGACTGATCTGAGAGTGTCTCAGGCTAAATGTCTTGTAATGGTCAGTGTAATGTAGCCCGACTAGGAGATAAAAGTGTGTGTTGTGTTGTTTGTGTGTCTGAACACCTCTTCAGTGATAACCTCCTGTTCCCTCAACCCAGACAGATTCTAATCCTGCAAGACACGCCACTCCCCATGTCCTTCCCCTGTCTTTAACCTTCTTATCGCTGCCACATCCTTCCCTCCTCTTCCTCCCCCCACCATTATCTTTTCCCACCCGGACCGTGCACCATGAGATGGCAATTACAACTCTGTTGACACACCGACTCTGCGGGGGCCTTCGTCCGCGTTTTCTGTCCTGCAGCATATGTCTCTCTGTCTGTCTCTCTCCCCCGTCTCCCTGTGTCGGCGTGTTCCTGTCTTGCCGCGTTTCCGTCAACACCTCTGTCTTTCTCTGTCTCCCTCCCTCGCTCGGCACTTCAGTACCCACGGGTGTCTCTTTCTTTCTGCCCCCCCCCTCCTCCACCGATTGTCCCTCTGGCTCTTTTTTGCACTTTTATTGCACTTTGTGACTGACTCTTCCTTCCGGCTTACTTACTTGTTTTCCTGTTTTCCCTGCGTTACTTTTCCCCAGCTGCAGCAGCCTGCTCACTCTGAGCCGAGCTGCTGGTTTCATGCCTTTCATGGCCACGGCTGCAGACACACAAACACTACCTGTGCTGACTGAATGGCTTCTATTTAATTTTTTTTTTCTCATCATCAGGTTTTCCCACTCGTCTTACAGATTCCTTTAGGTGCACTGAAGGGTTTTCATTAAGTCACTGAAATAAATGATATCAACCTCAGAAGCACGGTCCAGTTACACAGCTGATTTTATGATTTGAAAGTAGCTTTATTCATGCTCTATAGTACTGTGGGGGGGGTCGTATAGGGACAACCCATAGATGTACGACTGTGTCAGCTCAATCAGCGTGTGCGTGAATTTGTCTCTCTCTCTCTCTCTCTTTTTTTTTTCTTTCTTTCTCTCTCTCTTTCTCTCATGCTGCAGAGAAGCGCCAAGTTAGTTGGCAAGACTGTGTTACGTGTCAGCTTTTATTGGAAATCACGAAGTGTGGAGAAGGCACTGCTTTTAGTAGCTCTTATTAAGTGTGGATATAAAACACTATCTGGAGCTGCTGGTGTGTGTGCTCTTTTGATATCCATGTAATGCAGTTGTAGAAAATGCAGCTCTGTGAGCGTGAGAACGGGTTACAAGACTTTGTATGTGTGGTTACGACTTAAATGCTTTCAAGACTATGCAAATTGTTGTCATATCTGTTTGAAATTACAGCAAGGAGTTAAAGAGGTAGAAGTAATACCTATATTTTTCTTTTTATATTGACAGACTATTCCCTTTAATGTTGGCAGCACCAACAGTAAAAAACTGATATAGATGGAGTATGGCAAGAAAAAATAATATTGTGTGGTCATTTTGAAATGCTTGGAGAAAGTTCATTAAAATGCAATGTTGTATCATTATTGTAAGTGCAAGTTAATAGTCAGGAAAATCTGGTACACTTAGTGACACAAAATCATAGTGAATCACTGCGCACCAGGAAGCCTGAGTGTTCTTTGATAATTCATGTTTATTAAATAACTATAGTGACTGTGTGACTTGTTTGTCACAAGCACTTACACATACAAGCCACAACAGTCTGCAGAGTCGTGACTGCAGTAGTCTCAGAGGCTGATCGCACCGAGTGTCTGTATCAGTTGATTCCTGATGAGAGAGAGAGAGAGAGAGTGGTTTCAGTACTAAGTGGATTTACTCACAAGGTCAGAAAATGATGCACACATGAAGATCGACTTAGATGATTAATGTCCACTCCCATTGTTCAGTGCCACTGCAGGAAGTGGCAGTGATGTGACTGCAATGAACTTCGATAATTAAAAGTAAGTAAGTTCTGTCTTTACCAGACGTCAAACACATTTTAACCACCATTTTATTTCCCATGACCATTGACTTTCTCCCACTTTAAGCACAATGTAGTTGCCATGTGGAGAAATTGTCAAGAGCAATTTTTCCAAACATGTGAAAGAAAGAAAGAGACACTTTGTCCAATATGAATGGTTGGTTTACAAAGAAAAGAAAGCTGTGACCTTTGAGAGGACAGGGGGCCAGACATCCAAAATAGAGTAATAGAACATTTTTTGTGTTGCTCTATTCAATTCTTGGGTTTGCAGTTGATTGGGGGGAGAAATATCTGTCTGTGTTAACTTCACAACCAACTGGTATTGTGACCTCTAAGAACTGCTGAGGTTAGGTACTTAAAAAAATAAATAAAATAAAATAAAAAACTACATAATGGCTGCTTTTAATGCTCATCTCAACACCAAATGCGTAATTTGGCATGCATCGTTAGGAAATTCAAAACTTAAAAGAAAAGATTTTGGTAACCAAAATAAATCTACAATGAAAACTTATTGAGCTGTGTCGATGTCCTACACACACTCCCTGGTTTTAGATACAGCTTCCCACGCTGTCTACTCGCTAACGTTTTTTTTTTAACTTCCCCCAAGCTGCCATTTCATGCTTCTTCTACTGACATTTAACAATCACATCATTCCCTGAGTCATGGGAGACAGTCATTATGCTGCAGCCATGATTGAAAACTGTCCCGCGCTGACTTGCATTCAGCTGTCATCCCTCTGCTGCTGTTTCTGGACTTTGCCTTCACAGTCTCTGCTGTCTTATCACCATCCTTAAATGTCTGCACTCCTTTGGGATAAATATGTCATAATGCTGCCTATTTTAAAATTGGCATCTCATTTACCAGATTCGTCACTCTACTTTAAAATGTAAAAAAAAAGGCAATAAAAACTTGTTTAGCGTCACTGAAATCGATACAAATAAGATCATAATTTGGACTGTGGAAATGGGTCACTCGCTGGGAAAAGACAAGTTGCAATGTAATGTAAAAATCTTAAGCTCAACAAGCTCATCTGCGATGCTCGCTGCTTGTAGATCAATAATGAATGCATTTTGCGCAGCCTTCCCTCTCACTTAAAATTAATCTACCATATCCAATAACGTTGATCTTAACACTAAGCTCAACATTGCGCCTCATTACCGGGATGTCAAGGAGACGTTCGCCCTAATGCAATAGCCTTGCTTTGTAGGTGCGTGCTGATATGAATTAGCAGAAGACGTGCAATCTTGGGGGTAAATTGTTTTTTAAAGAGGCCAAACAGCAGGGAGCGATGTTAAATGCTTAAATCTTGACACATTCTGATACCAGCCTTCACATCAGTGTGCATCAAAAAAGATCATATGTTACATGACATTACATCAGAGACCATCAGCATTTGCGCGGATCAAAGTGATAGACGTGGAGGAGGGGGCACATATGCTGAGGAAACAGTGAGTATGCAACAACGAAAGGCGTGCAGTGTTGTATTTGTGGATGAGAAGTTCCTTTAAATGAATACTGTTTTCTGTGTGTGTGTGTGTGTGTGCATTTTCCACCATGTGTCAGCAAGTGTGTGTGTGTGTGTGTGTGTGTGTGTTGAAGGGTGGTAGACTGTTGGGTGCAGGGTGCCAGAGGGACACGAGGATGCTGTTTGATGTCATCACCATGTGTCCTTTCTAGTTACCCTTGGCTCTAATCTATGGTGAGACACTGTCTGAGTCCCTCATTAGTTACTGGTAACTCTCTTTACTGTAATGTCAACCTCTGGAGGCAAGGTTGACTCGTGAACTGAATATCAATGTGACCAGACATGTGGTGAAGGTAGACTGTCATGAATATTACCGTCACATGAATAACAACATGGTGGTAATGCAGTTTCCTCGTCAGTGAGTGTGTGTGTGTGATCCAGCACATCAAAGTCAGGTCTTTGCATTTGTATGGTGTTGTCCCTTCATCATGAGAGGGGTGCAAGTGTGAAAATTGTTTGCTGCCACTTTACGCGTCAAGTTTTTCAAGCAGTGTGCCTCTGTTCACACAGTTATGCATTTTAATTGAAAGGTTTTGGCCCAACAAAGTGAGATTAGTGACCTCACAGCCTGTGAGGTCATAACCCACTTCTGTAAACCGTGTGTTTTTTTTGTACAAGAAGGCTGTGTAATCATGCTCAAGTCAGCTGGGGGTTGACCTCCCCTAACCTGCCAAATGCAAGCTCTTCTATCAGCGGAATGGAACTGCACCCCAAGGTCACCAACGTAACCCACGTGCTCATAGCTGCATGCAGACAGTTGCAGAGGTGCAAAGAAACAATTGATTTATATGCTGGTGTTTGTGCTCAGTTTTCCGCACTGTTTATTAGCTTTATAATGTTCTCCTTTAATTGTACAAGAAAAGCGGGGGTGGCTTTTACCACCTTTTTCTTTGATATGCATGAAAACACACCTTGCCAGACCTGAGGATCTTATTTTCATAGCAGTGCAGATATTGTGCAACGACCTTGTGCCAGTAAAAGGGGTCATTTCACTGCAAGCAGATTTCCGACTGATTTTGTGGCTGTGGCTTTCCATGGCATTGAAGGTGCCAAAAATATGTGAAGAGTCGAAGACACAGGAAGAAAATAAAAAAAATAGAATAACGTTAAATACAATCTCAGTGCAAATGGAAAATGCAAAATACACTTGATAGTGCATTTAAATTCAAAACCACTTTAACACTAAAAGGCCTCCACCCTGTGCTGCTATTCTTCTTGAAAAAGTGCAAACAAGTGCCTTAGTAATAGCTGGTTTTATTTTA
The DNA here is from genome assembly GCA_900303245.1 of Selene dorsalis. NCBI lineage: Eukaryota > Metazoa > Chordata > Actinopteri > Carangiformes > Carangidae > Selene > Selene dorsalis. The sequence continues at coordinate 5,920 of OMNW01001204.1, read as the reverse complement.
AAAGAACTGCAACAATCAGATATAGATATCTTCTAGCCTGGCAATTACTTGAAAATGCAGTTACAAAATATGGATATTGTATGTTTCAGTATGCAAAATCGTACACTACACAAGGTCTAATATTTTAAGACATGGCATTAAAATGGAGCCATGTGCTCCAGAGAGGCTTCTGAGGTCAATAAATGTGTCAAATTCTTCCAAGCTTCAATGGGTGAACAGGTTTATTTAGCCTCAGGGTTGCACACAACAAGTTTTGATGAACGGTGAATATACAGAAAGGTTTGTGTCTTTGCATTAAAAAAAATTCCACAGGATACCTTCATTTGCCGTATGCATCTAGTTCCCTCAGGGGAATCTTTTACCTTACAAAGCTCAGTCCATCACAGACATGTGTGCGCTGCATTTGAACAGGATGAGAGTGGTAGATCTGATGGTCCGTGATTGATGCCAGCCGCTATCACACCCCCACTGATAATTGAATCCTCCTAATCCAGCCACTTTTACAAAAGTGCTGCAGGTGCTGCGGTCATGGAAATCTGTTGGTCGCTCACAAGAGAGCCACCACCACCTCCTGTGCTGTGAGTGATAAAACAGGGGCCGCGTCAGCGCACAGATGCGTGACTCACACACGCAAGTGCACGGAGGCAAAGACACAACCACACATGAAGGCAGAGTGTGTGGAGAAAGGCATGATATCAACAGAGGCAAAATTTTTTTAGACACATTAGCTCATCAGCAATTGTGCAGTCGTCGTCGTCATCATCATCTTCATCTTCATCATCATCAGTCACTCTTGACTCCAACTTTGGCAAATATTCACAAAAGTATGAAGCCCAAAACAAGGTGAGGTCGCAGGGGAGCAGACGCTTCCCTATGGCAAAGCAGTAGAGGAGGAAAGTGCACTGACCAGGGTCCCGCTGTTAAAAAATCCCCCAGCCAACAGACAGTATTAAAGTCCATGTCAGAGTTGGATATGAGCTTCGGAGAAGATGGGGCAATATACAATTACAGGCTGTGGAAAAGTCAATAAAAAACAATCTGGCATGGTTCTTCCACCGATCCTGACTGCCTCTCCACAGTCTCTCAGACCAAGGTTTGGTTGAGCTCCCCGGTGAAGCGCTGCAGTGAACATGGAGAGATCCGCTTATGTGCAGCTCCTTTACTCTGGAATATATAATCACCAGATATTCAGAGAAATGAAATTCAAATTTGTCAGATTTACTATTAAGATAATTAAACTCTTTATTGATGCAAATAGACTGTTTTCAAGAATAAATCTGGATTATCGTCTGCATGCCTCAGAACTCATCTCTTTATCTAATTGAATAAAAATGGCCAAGCCTGGAATATCAAATGATTAATCGCTTATATATTCATGAATTTAGAGGGTGTGATTGGCCTGTTGAACAGGGTTGTTTTGCAGCACAGAGGAGGCAACGCGGCGAGATGAAAGAAAATTTGGGGGCAAATTTCCCATGAAACTCAGAGGAGGAAGGATAGAGGAGAATGAGAGGCAGGAAGAAAGAGGGAATGAGGCAGAAAGAGGATGAAAAACTAAGACTGACAAGGACAAGCGGGCTGATCTGGTAAAATATAGATTGGGCATATAATTGGGAAGTGGATGGACAAGAGGCAATAAGGAACTTTAGTATGTGAAATGTATTATGCATTCGACCTTAATGAAAACATTAAGTATGGAGTCAGTGGTCCCTGAATTAGGTTGAACTACAATGTCAAGGGCATAAGGACTCGGAGCTTTTATGAAATGCTTTTAACTGTATCACACCTATTTCTCAAAAAGCTATTGAATTAGATGAAATACAGTAAACTGTACCGTGTTATCAAGCACAGGTGAGACTTCTGTGCTGGTTGAAGTCAGTCCTCAGCATTATCTGTAGTGACAGGGATGTCAGATGTGCACTTACATGTAGACGTCTTTCTGCAGTTACTCCAATACAGGCAATTTGTTCCACTCTGACAGAAGCCATTGCCTGAGGAGGGAGGTGTATAACATGTAAATGGGAAAGTAGTGGCCAAAGGGTTACAAAGCACTCTTAAAGACCCAGAAGTGAGCTGATGTAACACACTATTTTTTCCACATTAAAAAAATGGACCCAGAACAACAAAGTAACACTTTCTTCCCACCAATGGATTTTGTTGGGTTCATTTTCATAGAGAGGGGCCTCTCTTTCAAACCTTAAGGGCTAAACAGAGACACGTCGCCACATCCATGACAATTCATTAAGAAAAAACGATAAATAAAACAACAGTATTTGTAAAACATGTAGCATTCCTGTGCAGATGTACGCTGATCTCAGCAATGCAGTCTTTTTTTTGTTTTTTTAATAAAACCAACAGACTGAGTTTTAAATATGTAACAAGCCACTGGAGACACTCACATCAATTATACATGGACTTTCTTTTCTAGCGGCATCGCGTAGAATCACATGAACACAAGAGAGAGATGTCACGGTGCTAATTCCTACTGCTGCCTGTGATGTTGTTATTAATTCCATGTCCATGATCATAGCCGTGGAAATACATGTTGGATTAAAATACCTATATATTCAACTCGATATCAAATAAATTCAGTATTCAATGTGGTTTGGGATGAGAATGAGCTGTGTGTGATATGTACATTTTGAAATATGTTAGTGAGGCCAAAAGAGAGCTAACATACAGTCAAAGGATCTTTTTTTTTTTTTTTTTTTTAGCAGCGC
>OMNW01001198.1:11323-22954 GCA_900303245.1 Selene dorsalis | reverse complement strand
TTTTTTATTTTTTAATCTATAATTTTGCACTTAAAGCTGCTTGGTCTTTTTTCATGCCAATGAAAAATAAAAGCAGTTTTTCAAAATAAAGTTGTTTACAAGACACCCATCTAGCACATGATTGTATTTCCATGACGTTACACTGATGTGTTGTTACTAAAGGAAACTTTTTAAAGTGATACAGAGCCAAGGGCCTCAGCAACAGCCCGTCTTATCTGCATCATTTAACACCGTTTGCTGGGGGGTGTTTCTGGTTTAAATATATGAATGTTTCTCCTTCATTAGTTGCCGTATTTAGCATTCTGATCAGGCAAATGTTGGATGCCCTCAAAGGGCAGAGCTATTAGCACAAGCTTTATCAGAGGTCCTGATTGTTAACCTGCTTACCCCCTTTGAGGCTGAGCTTATCTTTAACTTAAATCCAAACCAAAATCCAAATGACTTTTAAGCCCAGGAGATTTATTTTAATCATTATGTATTTTAATAATTATGTCCCAGGATATTTACATGCAAGTTTGCTTGGCATATAGACAAATATTTAAATCCAACTGTAAGGACGATGCTCTCTTTACATCATCACTGTGTGCCTACATCTTTTATATAACACGGAGCAGTCCAAATGTTTGTCGGGGGAATGCATTTGCCCCCCTTGTCTATGACAGACTATCGATCTGTCCAGGGTTTTTCCTACCTTTCCTCCAGTGCATTCTGGGATAGCTTCCAAGTCTCTGTAGTGTTTATGGAACAGATAAACTAAGAAAGGTCTTACGTTAAAAAAAAAAAAAAAAAAAAGCCAGCTCATTTACAACAAGCTTCAGTCATACATTGCATAAGACTTAAAAGCACAGTAAAGGTTTTAACTTGACTGACTGCAGTATGGACTTGCATTAGTTCACCCGTGATGCAGCACTGCAGCAGTTTCTGACTAAATGCCTGTGCCACCTCTACGACTGAATGCTCTCCAAAAACAAGTTGAGGTAATTTATTCAGGTCACACACAACTTATCATTTTTAGCTCACTGGAAGGCTACAGAGACAATCAAGTCAAACATCACACAAGATGCTTGTGGGTCCCGAAGCATTCAAAAATACCACTAAAGCTTTTAGGGGCATGCTCTACCACCAGTAATAAGTCACTTTTACTTTGCCTGTGAGTCTCTTTCCACCTTTATTTGTTGTGCTCTTGAGTAACCTAGCCCTGATTTGCCTTGTCTGAAGGCATAATGTACGAACAGCACTTGCCTAAGAATGGCAGATTTATTCATTTGGCAGCTGAATTTAGGATTGATGCTGGGCTTTAATCACTATTTTACCATCCAGTACAGGGCATCAGTCTGTAATCCAAGGCATTTAGCATACAAACGGCTTCATTGTTTTATTACTGTATAGCTTTCAGTTCAGCTCAGCACAGAGAGAAAGGCATCTGTTGTATTTAATGCTCGCTATTATTGTTGTGCAACTCTCTGCTAATTGCTACACAATTAAAGCTTCACTAAGTGTCTTAGTCTCCAACTTTCCTTTCAGCCCACACCTTCGAAGATCTTGAGCAGAGTTTACTATAGGTCATTGACAGCTAGTAACCCCACAGCACATGCAGCTTCTGGCAGTATGTTATTTGACTAACTTACAAGCCGCATTGTTGAGAGCCCAACCGATGAGGTCTGAAACTCCACTGGTGATTGGCTGAGCGAGTTACAGTCTCCAGGCAGAGGTGTTAGGTTTCAGCTTGTGGGGACGTTTTGTTCTTCTGTGTAGTGAACCGGCTGACATTCTGCCTTCAGGGGGAACAGACACTGGGATGGGGGAGAAAAAATTAAAATGAGACCGGTTTTATAGATGGGCGGAACCTGGAGAGAGTCTAGGCAACTTGGTTGTCGGAGTTATTTGAAAAGATTCAACTGTTTGTTTTTGCCACCAGACTACATTTAAAAACTTGCAAAGATTGTCAATTAGGAGAATATATTCCAAAGGCTTTAACACTAAGTTCTTCAAAATGCACAAACACTGCACGTTGGGATATTTTTGTTTTTTAAAATACACTGGGTCAAAGACAGGGTAGATCAAATCAGGTGAAAAACTTGAGTCATCATCCCGATCCCCTACGTTCAGCTCTGCAGCCAGTGACCTATTTTCAGATATCCTTTGTAGAACTTCAGGCCTGCTTTAATTGAATTATTCCAGCCAGGCAATCAAGTATTCAAACATTCCCGCAGCACCCCACCACCACCACCACCTCACCCACAACCACTGTTTTGAATAGCAGTTTATTTCTCCTGCACTCTGTTAGGATTCACAGAGGTATTGAAATTAGAAAACATCCTAATGCTTTGGTTATGGGTTATCTATGAAGGACAAAGCAATAATGAGGTGTATACAATGTAATACAGGGATTGTAGGCCAGGAGGCTTGCGTCTCAGCACAGACTTCCTGGCACTCAGTCTGGTGTGTCAGTGGGGGCCAGTCTAAAGAAGAAGGCTCATGACTCAAGTCTTTTTTCTTTTTTTTTTAAAGAGGGCTTCACAGATGACTCAGTAATGATGCAAATGTGTCTGGATAGTGATGCGTATTGGTCCATGACACGGTGAAGCAAATGGGCAGAATCACACAAAGCAGGGGTCAAGCTGCTGATGGTGAGTCTGATGCATCCTGGCAATCTGTCGCATCAAGAGACAAACTTTAAGTCCAGTCATTCTCCTCAGCCAAGTCACTCGCATGGAAGTCAGAGTGAATTAATCTTTATCATCTGCTCGGATGCCCCTTGGTTGGGCATGCTCGTCATTCCTACATTTTCTTTGTCTCTTGTCAGGCGCTCTTTGGTCACAGGCCTGTGTAACCCTGGTGGGTTTGTGAAGCTAATGTCTTCCTTTTCTTATTCTCTCTCTATTGTTTTTTTAAATACTGTGCTCTGACGCATCAGTTTTCATCATTTTCAAATGTTTTGCCTGCTCAGGAAATATTTCAAAAATAGCTGTTGAGCAAGAAAATTGTGGAAGTCTTCTTCAGTTTCATCAAACCCATCTCAACAAATCAGCCTCAAACACCATGTCAGAGACACCGTATGTGGATTTATGTACCCGTGTTTCTCCCATGCACCGACTGCAAGATAGACCCTGACAGGTGCTGAGGCAGCACATTACCACCTGAGCATGCTGATCCTAGGACAGTCGTCTGAGAGGCTGTCGGCTTAACATACAGAACAAGCAGGCACAGGTGGAAATACAAGAAAACACATTAGTAAACAGTTATTAACAGAATATCCAGACAGTGTTGGACACATTTGCAACAAGTTTTTAGTGCCGAACATTCCTGGAACAGAAACGGTGAGAATATATGACCGTCTGTGTGTGATGCAGCATTATGTTTTCATGGTGTTTGACTGCTCGCATAGCTGATGCGTCTCATTCGCCCTCAGGGCAGTCGAGCAGGAACAGATATCGATGAACTGTAGTTACCTCTGTGGCATCTTTGCCAACCTGTTCTTCTTTTTCAGTGTATAATGGGTGTTTTCCTCCACACTGTAGCTGGAATAATTGGCTTGAGCTCAGCAAAGCACGCACACTTGTTGACACATGTGGGCACCCAGAGGTCTGGCTCAGATGTCCAACCCACTAGCGGAAAGCTACATATCCAAGACTAGATAGTCACAGATGTTTGGTTAGGTGAGACAGTACTGAGGTTTAGTACTGTATTGTTACAACAACAGGCCATGGCATGTTCTAGATATGAAATGCCTTGCTCATTTGTACAGTGACCAATATTAACCTCTTCCCAATCCCTGCCTGAACTGGAGTAACCTCCGCAGCTTGCCCTATAGTGACTCTTTGTCGGCACCCTATTGCAAACTCCCAGTCAAGTCGGCCCTATTGTTTGCATCAGGCAGGTAGCTGACTAGCAGCGCTCCGTCACATGATGCCTGCTGGGCCTGACACAATAGAGCGCAGTGTTTGTGTGTGTGTGCGTTGGAGGGAATGGGATGTTTAACACCATATCAAAGCAGTGTTTGTTATGCCTCAGGCTAGTCAGCCATGGGGCTTCGTTGTTATGGTCTGGCTTGATCAGGGGTGGTGTAAACTGACCCTTTTCTGCCTCATGGCTGCTTTTGCTGCTACGGGTGCTCCTTGGAAGGACCGTGAACGTGTGCTGGGCAAGGCGTGTCTGTGTTGTTGCATACTGAAGCGGTTACAATACAACACATGACGTATCCTGCAACCAGGTGTGCCTGGCTCCCTCAGGAGTCTGGACGGTTAGTCCCATAAGATCACAGGAAACATCACCTTGAGCTCCCTCACAAGTTCCTTATATTTCCCATGAGACACCTCAGCAAGACCCTCCATCTACCTACACAAAACACAACGGGTTTATGTAAACTTTTAATAAAGGGATGTTGTGTGCTCCCAACCCCCTCCACTCAAAATGTCCCTCTAAACCTTCTCAAATATCCCGAGGCCACAGTGTGACCTGATTTGCACAAATGAAAAAATGTCTCTCTTTGCATCATGCCTCAAAGAGAAGGGGTTGCTCTTGGGAAATTTCAGAGTGGAAATAACGAGCAGTTTGAGGCGCAATTTGCTTAAGTCTTAATGTGTTGGGGTGTGGTGGGCCAAAAGATTCACAGCAAATTTTCTTCACACATTCAACTGCTGCAGCTACAACAAGTCAAAGTTTCAGTTTTCATATTGAATTAGTGAGGTATGTAAAGCAGCCTGTCATCAGTGAGGTTACTTTAGGTCACCTCAAGGTGCCTGTTGCACTGAGGCTGGGTGTAGTTTTGTTTTCACGCGGGAGGATGTTGATTGATGTCAAAGTCAAGATGTTAAAACGAAAGAACTCCAATTACCAGGCGCAGCAACAGGATGAAGGCTGCTGAACCAGTTTGTCCACAGAAGCAGCTGACCTTAATCAGGTTGGTGCTTCAACAATCTTCTTAGGTGTCCCCACAGGTCATCTCACAGAGGGATCTGTCAGGGTTACTCTAGTTCAACGGGCGTCATGATGCAAGGTATGAGTCAGCCAGGGTGTTGCTCCTTTTGACGTCTTCTCTCTTGCTGTGAGGAAAGAATTCCTCACATCTTCTGGTCAAAACAATGGAAAGGCCGTGCTCGCCACGGCTTATTTTTTTGGAGAATTTAGCTGTTTTCTTTGGCCACGCCAGAACTCGGTGTTCTCATTTAACCGTTCAGCCCAAACAATAACAACAGTTGTTTTTTGACCACTATTAATCTTTTGAAGTATTTTCCCCAACTGTCATTTTCTAACCCCACCTCAAGAACAAGGGGAGTGGGCTCACAGAACAAGTCTGGGAAAACAAAGTCATTGGTAACTTGACTTTTCTTTAAGAGGATACATTGCTGAAAGTTATTAAACCACATTGCTGAGAATGAGCCACAGAGCAAGAAACACAGACAGGATGCTGGTGGTTGCGACTCATTTATGTCCCATTACTGATTTCAACATTGAAAGCTGTCGTGCAACAATCCTCACATTACGTCACCAACATAAAATAAAAACACTGTCAAGCAACTGTCCATCGAGTTAAAAGGTTAAATGTTCCTTTTAAACTTCCTCTACTACAGAAAACTGCTGTTCAGTCCTCCAACATCCCCCTCTGTACTTTCAGAGCCTAGTGAATTTACACTAACAGGAAGTTGTGATGGTGTGTATTTTGAGGAAGAGGTTGGAAAAAATAGAAAGTGCGGTTCTCGTGACATCTGAACAGATGTCACAGTTGTCTTTCTCCTGCAACACACACGCACATACACACAAACACCTGCTGTCTTTGGTGAAACTCTAGCCTTACAAAGACCACCTGCTCAGGCCTGTGTTTGCTTCCAGACACCATGACTCTTCAACCATCACACATGGAGCTCAGCTGTACAAGGAATATGTTTAAGGCTCAAAACAGAAACAGTTTGTGATGTGGGTAGAAAACTATTTATGTAAAGGCAGGAATTGTTTTGGCGAAATGTGTTCACCATTAGATTTCAATTTCAACCTATGTTCTCCTTTCTTTTCTGCCCACCAGACATGTCTTCTTCACGCACGTGAAGGAGGACCTTCATAACGGTCACCTGCGTATGGGCTCAGAACAAGCAGAGGAGCTGAGCGCACTCCTGGCTCAGGCCGAGTTTGGCGACTACAACCAAAACACAGCCCAGTACTGGTACTCGGAGCTGTGTGGAGAGGAGCCCAGCACAGCCACCATCAACAGGTACAACGCTCTCCAACACACAAATTAACTGGCAAATTGAGAAATAATTCAGTGCTGAATACACGGCAGGAAAAAACAACACATTGACCTGTCCCAGGACATTTTTTGTTCATATCTGAATGCGAAGAAAACATTTTGCTGACCCAAGCATGACTAATTGTGTCAAAATGCTGTTCAGAGTCTGTTTATTTATCTAAATTACCCCCAAACTCCAACAGCCCTTATACGTGCAGGTTAGCACAGTCACTGAACCGAATGACCTTTCCTCCGTCAGCTCTCCTAATGCTCTGCCCCCTCACTATCTCTGAGGGAGGTAGGAGTCCACCCCATAAAGACATGACCAAACATAAATAATGGATTTTGGCCATGAGACAACAATGGTATAACACATCAGTGTGTCTCCAAGGAAATGAAAGAAATCAAAATGCTGTCTGAGGCAAAAAAAAAAAAAGTTCAACTGATTTGAACTGATAGAGCTGTCTTTAATATTTTGCAGTGTTTTTCTTTACTGTCATGTCTGCCTTTTAAGCCAGAGCAACAATTTTTTATCTGAGGTGAAGACTTTAGATACGAGTACATCAGACACAGCCACAGTGTGTGTGTAGTTTGACAGGTAACGCACACACATACACACTCTGTGCGTGATTAGCTGAAGAGAACAGCTGACAGGAGATCAGATAGCGTGTGTTTGCAGAGTTCCTCTGACAGAACCTCCCACTGTACATCTTAAATGTTTTCTCTGTAAACAAAAAGTGACAACATTTCACTATTGGATTTAGACTTTTCTTTTCCAGGCGATGTCTCTTGCTCTTATGTAAAATGGAGGGTGGCTTTTACATGTCTGTGCCCAGAGGCCCTTTGTCTCATCATTCAGACATGCTGGTCCTGCCTACAACAGTCGGGACTTTGTCCAGAAACTTCTGCAGGGTTTCCATTTTGTAGATAAAGCCTCTTGGAGTGCCTTCTGGAGCTATTTGTTGTGCACATGGTACTATTCCTCAATAAATTATACAACACCAAGACCCATCTGCCAAACCTGCTACATTAACCACTTTTATCCATGTACCATGTTGAGCCAGCAAGCACCGCTGTTCATTGCTCCACCTACACTTAACCCAGCCTCTTATGTATGCAAGATGCACTCCCCAGCAGCTATTTTCTGTACATTTCATGGAATTATGTTCCAACCGTGAATCAATGTGGTATACATATGCAACTATGCATTTCTCACCACAGTCTGTGAGAATTAGGAGGCTTCACTGGCTAAGAGAAGTACTCAGCTGTGCTGCCTAAGCATTGATCTCTCAAGTATAGTTGTCAGAAACATGGCAGTTTAACATCAAAGTTTTCTGCCTGAAGGTGTTTTCAGCCTCGACAGATAAAATAGACTCCAGTCTTGTATTTACCCTGCTTACACCTGTCACAGTGGGTGTTCCTTGATATAAGACTGTCTGTATTATAAAGCTTGTGTCAGAAAATTTCCCAAAAAGCAAAATAAACCTAAATGGTTGTCCTCCTCTCCATCTCTTCCCTGCCCTCTCCCTCTTGCAGTATTGTATCCAGACATAAAGCCCTAGAAGGTTTGAGCCAGGGCTCAGTGGAGTATCAAGCTCTGCAGCTCGTCTCATCTCTGGAGCATTACGGCGTGGAATGGCACTGGGCTCGCGACGCAAATGGACAACGGATGGCCATAGGAGTCGGCCCAGAGGGCATTGCTATTTGCAAGGAGGACTTCAGCTTAGTCAACAGGTATGTTACACCTACATATACTAATAAATCTGTGTACGTTTTAGTAATGGCAGTTTTTATGGTAAATCAGAAGACAAGTTTCATGCATGGTTTTGCCTTGAACAGTGTTCTTTATGTAACCATCTTCTCCTCCCTTTGTCTTGTTTTAGAATAAGCTATCCTGTCATTCAGATTGCCACCCAGTCAGGCAAAAGTGTGTACTTGACAGTTACCAAGGACACAAATGACAGTGTGGTGCTTCTGTTCAAGCTGATAAGTAACCGAGCAGCCAGCGGTCTGTACCGGGCCATTACAGAGACCCACGCCTTCTACAGGTGAGCGCTAAACACCCTACAGTATTTAATCCCAGCTCAGTGGCTCAGACACTCTGAGGATATACATTGTAGCCATGCAGATGCATTTTATCAGAAGTGGATTCAGACCCTCTAATAACTTTACACAAAGTCAATAATGCCTTAAATTAGTGGAGACAGTAAGGCAGCCACAGACTGTAGCTCACTTCATGTGGTGAACAACGATAACAATTAAAATTAATTTTAAGCTCTGCTGCTCAGTTGAGTTCTGTGTTTTCTATATGAGTCTGTCAGCAGTCTTGGCTACAGCTCTTAATCATCATACCACTATGAACTGCTCGAGAACACACCTCCAAGCCACATCATTTCATGATAATGTAAAGTAGTTTATTGTCCTTCACTAAAAATGAGCAGATTATTATAAGGGGTGAAGAAAAAAGTGTTGTGACTTATTTTGTTCATCATGGCAAACTTCCTGAGAATGCTTTCTCCCACATTTGTACACACTGGCTATGACTGCTCCTGTTCCCTTTTTACCATTTTTTATGGTATAAATACATGCAAAGTGGGACACACAGCCACATAAAACATGTCCTTGACCTGAATGAGTGTTGATGGAAACATGGATTGCACAGGGCAAACTTTAGTGGGCAGAAATGACATTTTTACTTTACATAAGTATTGTATATGTATGTGTGTGTGCGTAAAATTTTCAATGAGCAGGAACAATTCAAATGGCTGAGCTATGAAATTGTTCTCAGTCAAAAGACACAAAAGACAGCCCTGTCCTTTTTGTTTCAGGGGTGGGTTTTAGCTCAGTCTGCAGATTTCTTTCTGTACCAAGCATGTCTTCATCCTGCTGTTAAGAGACAAGTGATGGGTGTGTCACACTGTAGTAAATGTGGCATGTGACAAGATGAACATCAGGTGGCTAAATAAACAGCCCAAGGAGAATATTTAATATACTCTCCTCAACAATCAAGGCAAGACAAAGTTGTGAGGCAAAGGAGTCGTGTTGCAGAGAACTCCAGATATTGGATGTGTTTACTATCAGAAGTAATTGTTTCCTAACAAATTTTTGTTCATGGAATTTTATCTCCATTTGCAGGTGTGACACCGTTACAAATGCAGTGATGATGCAGTACAGTCGCGACTTCAAGGGCCACCTTGCGTCCCTCTTCCTCAACGAAAACATCAACCTGGGCAAGAAATACGTTTTTGACATCCGGCGCACTTCCAAGGAAGTGTACGACCACGCCCGACGGGCACTCTACAACTCCGGCGTCGTGGACCTCATGACCCGCTCTGGCAGCGGTGAACGCTCCTCTCCTTCACGCTCCCCAAGCAGGGACAGCCAGCAGGACGAGGGGCTGGACTGCAGCAGCTGCCAGCAGAGCCGGGCTCTGCAGGAGAGGCTGCAGAAGCTCAGAGAGGCTCTGCTGTGCATGCTGTGCTGCGAGGAGGAGATAGATGCCGCCTTCTGCCCCTGCGGCCATATGGTGTGCTGCCAGACCTGCGCAAATCAGCTTCAGGTGAGACGCCTCTTCTAAAGACTTTTCTGTGAAAGACTGATGAGTTCATTAGCCTCAGGAAGAGGTGAAGGGAGGATTGGAGGGGAGGTCAAGTCTACCTTACAAGTATTATGTCATAAAACTGAATTGGAAAACCAGACACGTTTCCCTCTGTGTTTTGGTTGGTCCTAGACTTGAGGCGTCCCAGCATGCTCTGAGTTTGCAGCTATAACGAAAGCTCTTTAATTATACTTTAGTTCCAACTCCTCATCCTTTTATGGTCTTTTAAGCAACATCTAAAGCTTTGCTTACACTCCGCTGACCTGATTGTCCCTTCACTTAATCAGCTAAATGTTGCCCATCTTTGTGAAAGCAGATGGTGCGTGTGAGTGTGTGTGTGTGAGTGTGTGTGGGTGCACATGCGAGTTTGCCTTTATGAAGGGATTATAGCAGCCAGGCAAATCTCCCTTCCATTAACTCAACTAGGAGACGTGACCCAGCTAATAGAAACGTGTGAATGACTCAGTAGAAATTAAAGACGAGAGGGAAGGAAAGATGATTTCAGCAAAGCTATGGAAACAGCTTTCGCATCGTGATTAAACCTGCCTTGGCCCCTACTGTATTTGTCATAGTGTCTTTAAATCTTAACGGTGATATTTGTCTAATGACCCAAGTGACACTGACGGCTAATTAGCTGCCTGGATGAGAGAGCTGGTCTTTGGTTTTGTTACATATTTTCTTAGCTTGCGTCTGTCCTTGCAGGTTTTGAAGTTTGTTATGGGTGTGTGAGCTAAATGTTTCCACAAAATATGTTTCCAAAATGCATGGTAATAAGACTGTAGTTGGACCACTTCAAACTTGGCTCAAGGCTTTACTTTTCTGTGCTGTTATCACATCCAACCAGAGCTAGCATGAAAACCCCCTCATTATTCTTTGTTTATTTTCTGATAGTGAGCTGTTACTCAGATGTGGAACACCAGTACAGGACGTGCTTAATCCTTTTTCCTTTCTTTCCTTCTCAGCTGTGTCCTGTGTGTCGATCGGAGGTGGAGCACGTGCAGCATGTCTACCTGCCCACCTGCACCAGCCTGCTGAACCTGACGCTGACCGACAACCACAAACACCACAGCAGCATCCCGGCACCCATCCACAGAGACACTGCCTCCCCTCACACCTGCTCCACCACCGAGTACGAACAGAAGATCTACCACACATAAAGACAACTCCCACTAAAGCCACCAACCTCCATTACAAACACAAGACCAGCCAGATGATGGTTTCATAAAGAAGGAACATTTCTCGTCCCTCTGTGTTTCCTGACTGGAGCTACCAATCATATGGAAACTCTGAATATAATCAAAGATCAACGCACTCGAACCACTCCCTCAACTTGTGTGTGTGTTTTATTATTATTTTTTGTCAGTTTGTCTGGTTGGTTTTGAATATTATTTGTTTTTTGTGCATCATTCTGTCCAAACCTTGTTTGTTTTAAACTGCATTTTCCCCTGCCACAACATGATTTTACATTATTCTGTTTCCTTGTTTGTTAAATTATTGCATCAGTTGACCTGATACACAATAGAAACATTCTTTTATTTTTTAATTATGCTTTTGAATTTGATGTTTTGCTTGTATTTCTTTGGTCCATATCAGGCTCCAAGCCTCACAACCTGAACCATATGATGAACTGTGTTTTACAAAAGCTTAACACTGTACATAATGGTTGACTGTTTGTTGTTTTTCCATTTACAAAGCATCCTGAAATTTTAAAGCTTCTGTTTGGTTTGAGAACTGAATTTTATGGTGTAATGGAGTGAAATGCAGTTTTTTACATATTTTATTTCTTGTTTTTTTTTTTTTTAGTTCCGTG